>KE504633.1:4044516-4064005 GCA_000441515.1 Elaeis oleifera | reverse complement strand
ATATATATATATATATATATATATATATAATACAATAATTTGAGTTATTCAGTATGTGGCAGCCAAGTGAGGTTTGAGATCAACATTATATTCTGCATTCATAGTTTATTATTTTTAATTTTCAACTTTCTAAACTCAAAGGGTTAGAAAATGCAGGAGCCAGAGTTGGCCAGCCAGTATACATCTCAAAAAAAAAATCTAAGCATGATATTTACAAGGCAATTAATTTGGACTTAATTATAAATGGAGACGTGAATAAACTAGTAGTAACAATACCACTTGAAGACTTTACTGCTCCTGTGGGAAAGAATGCAAAATACTTGGGCAACTATCTTGGCAAAATTATGAGAGATTACACTCGCGCTCCAATTGGGATCTAGTTATCTGCTAAGAAAGGGAAAGAGAATATGATGTGGGCAGAAATCACGGTAAAAAGAAGTCTACATCATTAATTATATTATTTTTTGTTTGTTCTTTTTACACCATTATGTTTGTTTGAATAAGCTTACCATTCTATTTAAGTTTCTCCTATTTATACAAGTTCTTTGTTTACATTATAGAAATATTTTATGGTTAGTTCAAAGAGTCGTCCGAAGTTTAAAATTTGGAAGAGAAGGGTGATATGACCCCTGATTCAACAGAGGTAAAGCAAGAAAATTTACAATTATTGCTTTAGGAGTATGGGTGCAAGCTTTTGTCAATGGAAGTATAGACTCTATCGTGAGCATTACTTACTGTTCGAAACAGCTGAAAAGCGACGAGCTGCAATATCTGAAGGGATGGCACCTAACTTATGGTACAAATGCATTGAAGAGTATGAGAAAGAGAATTTTCATATCAAATTTGAGAATGCATCTAAAAGTCAGTCCAATCAAGTAATCATATTTACCACTGGGTCAAAATCATTTTGTCAAAAGAAGTATGAGATAATAAGCTGTTCAAGTTATTGTATTATATCAACTCTGAGTTTATATATTTAATTGTCTCTTAATTTTTTCTTGTGGACATGTGATAGATGGATCCTGAGACTGGTGAGATGGCTGATCCCTGTGATGTATGGGAGGCAAAACATCGAATAAAAAGAATACATCAAGATATTATGACCCAAAATCGTAGAAAGTATATGTAAAATTTTCAAAAAATATATATAAGACTGCATCTACTTGACATAGTTAACTTTAAATCTTATTTCTAAGAAAAGCTGAAGGAGTTTGGATCCCAGCCCATATAAGAAAGTGAGAGACCTTTATATAGGGATGAGATATACGCACGCATCTTAGGGACTCAACCAGACTTATCTCATGGAAGAGAGGCTGATTATAAGTCAACTGTGATTGAGACTTCAAAGACCATTCACATATCACGTGAAGAGTGAAAATTCATGAAAAAAAATATGTAAATATGCAAGCAAAATTACAGAAGATGAAAGTGGTTGAGAGGCAGCTAACAAAAATAGCAAGCTTGAAAGAGAGGTTACAATACATGGAAGAAATGATGGCTCACTTCCTATTACATGGAAGGGTTAACCCTCCATCAAATGAATCAAATGAAGTTGACGATGATGAAACACAAGTATCGAATAATTATGAAGGTGATCCTATGGAGGTAAGTGAATGAATTAGTTTCTTTTCATATTTTTTTTATTTAAGTTGGCTAACATGACTAATTAGTTATACACTATCGGTGTTATATCTCTAATTTAATTATTGCTTGTTGTTTGTTATTCTTTTAGGTGACTGTCAATTCTCAATCAGAAACTCCATTTTCTGGCTTGTTAGTTTTTGCCATTAATAGTAATATATAGAAATTATTTTTTGTATCTTTTTTTATCTTTGTTTCATTTATATCATTAAATATGATACAATATCAAACTCTTCTTTTTTAGAGCCTCCTAACATACGAAAATGGTTTCCAAGTTATGTGTATGAGTCATCGATTTTGAGCCAATCCGATGATTTTTTTGACTCTAGTTTGATGAATAGCAACAAACACAAGTAGTAGATGTTTGACTTGTATAAAAAATGCTTAATTAACAAAATACTTGATGAGATCAAAGTGCAAATGATATGTTTGATGAATTTGAATATGAGTTGTTGAATGACAAACTAATAAATCTTTCATCATTATCTTTGTGCAGACTTAGATATTTTGGATGCAGATAACTTTTTGGGGAGACATCAACCTCAAATGCTATAATTTTTTTGTTATGTATTTAGCCATATGTGTAAGCATGTGAGATAATGTTGTTCGAGCAATTCTGAATTTTAAGGATGTATTTTGGTCTATTGATGGATTTGGATATAGACTTAACAACTTTATCTTTTGAAGATTTTTGAAATTAATATTTTACAATATTTGAAATCTAATATTTCTCCATGCTTATTTATCGAAAAATTGAATGTTTGTGTGTATAGAATATAATGTTAGAATTTTAAAATGTTTTATATTCGATTGAAAATTCAAAACTAATACACAGAATTTTAGGAATATCTTAAAAACTATTGATACGCAGGTTTATAAATATATAAATATTTACAAATATCTATGAAAAGTCGTTGGAATGGATACAAACATCTCTATAGATTTTTAAAAATATTATAAAATATTTCTATAATTATGGGGAACATTCTTAATCCGTTATCATTAAATGAATGGAGATATTTAGTTAATATTATTGTAACTCTAAAGAATATTGAAAATATTCTTAAAGAGCTATAGGGATAGTTTGAAAATGTCTCTATTAATTATGGAGAACGTTCTTAATACGTTACCATCAAATCAATAGAGACATTTAATTAACGTTGTTGTAACTCTAAAAAATATTAAAAATATTTCTAAAGAGCTATAGGGATAGTTTGAAAAATATCTCTATTAATTATGGAGAACGTTCTTAATACGTTACCATCAAATCAATGAAGACATTTAGTTAATATTGTTGAAAATCTAAGAAAATATTAAAAAAATATTTCAAAAGAGCTATAGGGATGGATAAATAATATGACTAAAGTTCGCATAGGAAATGATTTAGCATAACATTCTAAAAGTCCATTTAGGAACGGTATAAGCTATTACTAAATGGTTTTACTACAAACGGTCAGAAAATGTACCCAATATATATATATATAATATTCTCAATCACTTTTAAGCATGTGGGTATAGCTAACAGATAAATAACATTCCTAAAAGCTTATAGAAACAGTTTACATATATTTAAATATTTCTGGAACGTTTTCTTTAGCCTTTATTTTTTGTAGTGAATATTTTATCAAGAAATTTGATGGGCATCAGAACCAACCACAGTCAATGTGGCAGATCGGGCTCGTCATGAAATCTTTAATCAAGCAATCAAAGCTCGCCATGTTACCGATTTCAGAGGCATGTGGAGAGTTCTTTGAATTTCAAAACCTCCCCTCAGCGGCAACACCTCAGCCACAATCACGAGCATTTCCATAATCACGTTATGAATAAGCGAGATGCATGGAGCATGACGCATAGGCAGAACACCCATATGTGATCTTCAGGAAGTATAATTAATTATCAAAAATGGTTGATTCACGCATCCGAATTCTTCAACGACCCACATTTTCTTAAGGGATCCTCCAAGTAAATACTCTCATGCCCTTTTACATCATTGTACTACCATTATATCACTCTCACAACACTTTCACTATGTTCCCCAAGAATTCGTCTAACTTAGACATCAGAGTGCCCCACTGAACACTCTTTAGCTAGAGGACTTCTCTATCTTTACTATTTCAAATTGGATCCAAAATCAGAGCGAAGGTTAGAGTATGGTCTCCTCCACCCAGCACTATCTCAGGAGCGACCAGTATTGGAGCCATCGCCATTTAAGTATAACAACCATCACATTGCCATCTCAGAGACATGTGACAATCCATAATCAATTATAATGATCTAAGCAGCTGATCGTCCAAGCTCTCTAGTGGTTCAGATAACTCGACATGTTGGTTGGACCGATTCCCCAGGACAATAAAAATCACTTTGGATTATTAATTTATTTCTTGTTCTTGAAATGTTAATCAAGCAACCCTAATGCGACACTTGAAAATGATCTAATTCTATATGATTCATGGTTTCACTATCAAAAATATGTGGAAAAAAGACTAAATAAACATATTTGATGTAAAAAGGAAATTTCAAGGAGAGTAACTTTAATCACTAGGTTGTTTTAATCCATATATAACCAACATATTCTTTTAACTAAAGCTCATTAGCTAGACTAATAATCATGCATTCGAATAACTCGAACCAAATCACTTAAAAAGTACCAGATCTAAATCATTCAAATGTGATTTTGAATTTTGAAGTCTATAATCGACATTATGACCAAGACAATTTTGACAACTTTGATCCTAAACCATAGTTCTTATGCTGAACCAACATTTTTAATTGCTTTACCATTCATGTGTCACAGCTCATCGAAAGTTCAAATTGAACGTATTACTCGATTACTTGGTTGATTGCGAGGATATATTAGGCCTTTACATAACTAGCATTTTGTACTGAATCCTGGTCCTGGATACAACTACACTGGTGTTGTACGCACACTTGTATCTACTGTTGTACATAAATATCTTTGTTGTTTACGTGGTCAAATTTAAGTATGGATGGCCAAAAGACTAGAGATTATATACCATCAAAATCAAAAGGTGAGAATAAAATTTTCAATGAACAGAAATTAATCATAGAATAGCAGTTGAACAAAAGGCTAGATGTCAATTATCCTAATTTAGAAGTACTTTGTCCTTTGCTGATACCTTATATATGTAGAACAATAATGCGAGCAGCTCTAGTAACCATTACAAATAAATGATGGATAGAACTATCCATTCTAAACACTTTAGAGCCTATTGGGAAAATGCTGTACAATGCAATAAGAATGCAGGATTCACAGGACCATAGGTCAGGCTGGCCCTATATTGTCAGATTTCATGGGAATACCTTCGAAGTGGATCAGCGTGAATCTTATAGGGAGGAAAAAAAATCTCAGCAAGCTTTTTTCTCTTCTTAAAGAATGGACTAGCAAAAATCCGACTGATACTGGCTAAGCCATTTACATTCTGTAATACTAGAAATTCTATTTCAAATCCTGATGAGTTTCTAATACAATTACTTAAACGGGCCCTTAAATTTAAAAATACCTCTCAAGCTTCTAAGATAAAACCTCCTTCAAGTCAAAAGGTTATGACCATTAGGCTAAAGCCTTATTCGCCATCTTTAGATAATGTGATAGACCACAACTTTTACTCCAAATTGGATAACCAAGCAATCCTCACTTATCACTAGGATGGAACGAGACAAGTTCCAAAGCGGTCGAAGGTTCTCTCTCCCCTTGGAATTATATCTTCTTATATCCCTCCCCTTGGAATTATATCTTCTTATATCCGAAGATGCACTTCTATCAATCAACTGATCTTTGGAGAGAACTACTGATTAGTGATTAACTGGCTGTCTAGAAGGAAAAGAGACCAAGAGATGGGAATCCCCTGCCCATAAAGAGAGCAGCAGCCAAGTCGGCAGTTAAGGAAGGGCCGAGAGGAGGTAAGCACGAAAGCATGGCAATGCCAGCCGGGGCCCGGGCAGGTGCGTGGTCGTGTTACCTAACCACCCGACCATTGGTTAATCTCATCATGTGGGACCTGTATCTTCCTTGAATCTTGGCATTTAGTATTCTTTTATTAAAAAGGGTAATGCTACAGTAACTCAGAAAAAAATCACTAAAAAAAAAAGCCACTCTTACACCAATCACTTTGTTTCGTCTAATGCCACACTTCCGATGCCAATTCAAAGTAAGCAACGAGAATACACTAGTTGGGTGACATTTTCGGTGGCATTTTTGAGTCCCAAAATATTTTAGGTCATGAAAGCACAAGGTATAATTGGGTACGTGGTAAGCTTTGGCTAGATTAGCGATAGGAATGGGTCGGATATCGATCGGTTGGCCCATATCTGTACCTATCCTACAAATAAAAACCTCATACCTGCCTCGAGTCGGGTGAACTAGAGATGCGGATCGAGCCGAGTTGGTTATATGAAAGGAATTGGTCAGATTGGAATAGATCGGATACATATAAATAATATAAAATTATTATAATTTTGAAAAAATATATATTAAATTATATCAGATCGGGATATATCATTATTCGTGTCTGACTCGAACCTACTTCAGATATTTTTTTCTAAATCTCATACCCTCCCGAATTCCAATAGAGTCGGATAAAATCCGTCCCATTCGGATCGAATTGGGTACTTGACGGATCGGATCAAATTGTCACCCCTAGCTAGGTTAGATCAAACTATGTTTACTTTTGAATAGTCCAGCTGATCTGGCATTTGTATCTTAATATATTTGAGGAGTGTTTGGTTGGAGAGAGTGGGGGTCTGGAATGAAAATCGAAATGGATGACTCCATTCCAACCGTTTGGTTGGAGGAGTCCCATTCCAATTTCGATTTCAGGATAGAATGGAAATGACTCAATCTATATAGAACTCAATCCCTACTCTCTTCTATGGATTCAAATTTTTATTCTAATTTCGATTCTGATTTCGGTCACGAACCAAACGCTTCAGAAGATTTGGTCATTTCGATTTCGATTCCAAGCCATTTCGATTTCCATTCTCATTCCGATTTCGGTTAGAAATCAAACACCCCTTGTTGTATTAGAGTATGGATAAAGATTGGACGGATAAATAGATTGTAAAATAAGCAAGGAACCCAAGCATGAGGTTAGAAGGCAACTCTTCTAAGTACCATCCGAGTTCCAATTCTTTGCGGCGTGTATTTTGCATATTGTAGTTTTAGACAATGGCCATGTCATTTATCTCGAAGATAGACGGTCATTGTTCATACTTGATATGTCACGAAGATGAGCCGACAATTTTCCCCACCTTCGACATGGGATAAGGTGATTAAGCATGTGATTGAGCTAACATATTCGGAATTTTCCAATGCTGCTGAGAGAACATTAAGGTCTAATGATGCACTTATTTTTTTGTTTGTTGGACATGAGACTCTCCACGAGTTAAAAATTTCTAGGTCATTCTTGTATTTGTCATGAGAAGGCCTTTCAAGCAGGATAATTGTTGTTTGGAAATCTAATGACATATAGATAGATTTTGAGGCAAAAAATAGGCTAGCTGTTTTCGGCATAACAACTCCAAATTGTGGTAAACCATGGATTCTGGGGCTTGTTTATACATCCATTATGGCAGCACAAGGGAGGATCTTATGGAAGGAGATTGGGAAGATGCGTGAGCTTAACTTGCCTTTGCTTATTGTTACGGGATCATACTACCTTCATCATTATCTTCGGGACTCATTCTCAGACATACTTTTTAGATCGGCTAAAGTATCGAGGTGGACTCCAAACGACAAACATTATCCGAATATCCTGGTAACAAAAGGATAACTTTATGGGCTTCATTTTCGGATGTCATCCTCCACTGCATGCTGAGGACATTAACACATTGCTGATGACTACAACTAATAACTTATCAAGAGCACCATGGAGAGCCAGGATAGAATGATCCCATCTACTCCTAACGTCAAGGTCGGGACCTTGCCAACCATATAGGACGGTTTCTCACGACCAACACCGATGATGATACATCTGAGCCAGGGCTTCGACTATGTCCCGACCTTAGGTCATTGGCCTACCTAACCACCTGAACCATCACTAGGAATCTTTGTCAGAATGTAGCCACTATCCATGACTAACAACCTTTGATTTGTAGATTCTCTATCCTAAAGGCCTAACAAATCATGATCTGATCTACCGACCTATGTAATAACCTACAACTCTACCTCTATATAAAGAGATAGTGAGGAGACCCTCGAGGTATATGACACAATACAATACAAACCCATACTCTCCTTTTTTTATTGTTCTCAAGCTCTGGCTGACTTAGATATTGGAGGGTCCCCTCCGGAGAACCCCTGGTGAGTGTAGACTTCTTTTGCAGATCTCTTACAGTGTCTTAATTTCTAGACCGTCCTTCATCTTCGACCATATCAGCTTTCATCGGAGTCTTGACGTAACAATTTAGTGCTAAAGAAAAAATCATAGCCCAATAGAGGAGAGAGAGTACAACAAGATGCAGTTACTCCACTGCTTCCAGTCGACAGTCTATCCAATGAAGCCAACATGGAGTCACCCGCCATCCGCTTCTCACAGGCCCATGCAGCCACCTGTGACGGTGGATCTGCAATAATTTGATGATTTGTTCGTCGGGTCCAGATGCTGCCTGACGTCATCCAGCATCTACAACAGACTATAGAGCAATGACAGCCTCTAGTCTGTTCCCCAATTTGTACAATCTCGACATAGTCATTAGAATTGCTCCTCAGTTTTAGACCATTCTCCCTAGAGCATGCGCCAGTCGGGCCCCATCGGCTGATGATCGCCTTCACACCGAGGCTCCCACCATGAGGCCTAACATTGACGTTCCTCGACCTCCTCCGATAAGAGCCCCCTGATCGAGTAGCCCATCTTGGTACTACAACAACAACAGACCTACGGCTAGTAGATCAATATGATCTCGGACCTCGACAGTGGTAGGAGGGCAAGAGACCATGCTGAAAGTCCGAAGATGCAAAAGACCAAATAGAGGAGGCGAAGAGAGTGAACAAGGGACGTTATTGATCTTCGAGGAGCTCAGACTTCCCATGATAATGTCATGTCGTATCAATGACGATAGCAAGTTGAAGGCTTCAATGGGACCTCCATTCCTCAGATGTGGAACATCGAGAACTTGAGGATGCCTTATCAGTAAGTTGTGTGTCTATTGATTATATCAATAAAAGTTGAATTTTTATATAGATTTTGTGTTAAAGCGACCAACTGAAAGGCTCGACCAAAATTGGTCATATTCGACCACAAACAAAATCGTTGAAACTAACCGAAGGCATCTCAAAAAAGCATCTAAAATATAAACTCGAGACAATCAGGTCAAACCTCATCCCTTCACCTAGCCACCTGTTGCTCTTTGTCCACGCGACCTGGTGCCTCTTGACAAGTCAAACAGAGGCCAAAGATGACGTCGATGGGGCTAACCCTCTAAGAACCCCACAAGACTGCCTAGCACCCCTCGATAAGTCCGACGAAGGTCGAGGATGATGATGAAGATTACCATCGATCGACTTCAGATCAACCTCGAATGACTCCTCATATGAGTCCTCTAGAATATTCCTATGAGAATCAAATCGAGGGAATGACAACAACTTAGCACCGACTATAGGCCGACATTCATACCAGACATAAAAAAAATAACGAAAAATACTTTATTCGAGAAGAAGCTTATTACAAGATGAGTTCCTTTGGACAAGATTCATTATAACGAAAGAAAAAAAACAATAAGCTCAGTCTACGTCCTTGGGCTTAGCTATCTTTCTCGAGAGTGAAGTCAAACTATGCTCAACAAGGTCCTTGGCCGTCTCCGCACATGAAGACCTCCCTTTCAATGATCATCGGTCCTCGGTAGGGGACATTGGGGATGGAATAGTGGGTGCCCTCTTAGGAACCTGCTTATCTCCCAAATATTCTTTCAAGGAGGGCCGAAAAGCTAATTTGCCTAGGGGGAGGAACTACCCCTAGAAAGGTTGAAGATCTTTCTTTGGAGCACGATGCTGAAACAGCCCCTGACAGCCACCGCTGCAACCTATCGCTAGAGCAGTAGATTTTTTCAATACCTCCCATGCCAAGCTAGAGTGCTCATCCTTTGAGGTGTTCTGTGGCCAATCAAAGGTAGGAGGAGACTCCCCTGGTCAGGAGAAAGCACCAACAATTTTGCAATGCCGGGTGAGCTGGTGCCACCACATCATTGGAGATTATTAGAGAGATGCCAGTCTCAAGTAATACGATCCTATTTATAAAGGAGCTGAACTTGAATGCCTCCAACCATCCCCTCGGACCGTATGATAGATGTCACCATATGAGAGACCTCGAAGACTATACTTTCTGAAAGTTAGAGCTCCAATCGTCCTTTCCAACGGACTATCATTAATTAGAAAGTGCCAGCATTAAATGCCTCGAGCCCCTAGGCTCCTGGGTAACCCAACTCTTTGACACATGGTCCTCCAAAGATATTTTAGCTTCGACTGAGACCTTGAAATCATGATTTGGCAAGGCACTGATAATAATGACAATTATGGGATATTCAGACGTCAAATTAAATCCTGATGATTGGATCGGAAGACTGATCCCTCGAAGACATCTCAGCTTCGATTGAGATATCTGAAAGTTTGTTCGACATGACACTGACAACTAGAAGATATCCTGATCCAAGTTAGAACCCTCACAAATAGAATCCTTGAAACGAATCTAAGGACATGATAGAAGTCTTCAATGTGGCAAATTCTACCCAATATTGTCGAAATAGATTTTAGTAATCTTCATCAGCAAAAATGCAACTCCAAGAATAGTCTCCATTCAAGGACAATGCTTTCGGATGAGTCGACTATCGAAAAACTGAACTCCAAAAGATAGCCGATCATGTAAAGTGGTTGGTAGAATTCGTGCCTAGACCTGCTCATGGAGCACTTCGAAAATCAACATCAGGTGAAAGATGACCATGACACTGGCTCCACCAGAGGCCAATGACTTGAGGAAAATTTTCTAAGGTTCAAGTAGACCTAAGAGAGTTACATTGGTAATAATCTGACGTCGACTACAGACACCTACCCAAGAGGACAACCTCAGTGAAACTGGGTCTCGAAAGCTGTCCGATGATAAATGACAAGTTCTGATGTCGATTGACGCTCATGACTTGCAAAATCTAAGCCTAGATCTACTTGTCAAACAGCTTCAAGAAAGATGTTGGACTAAAGACGACTCTGACATCGAATCCATTCTGAGAACTCCGACTACACTTCGAATAAGTCAACAAGTAAGCATGCATATGATAAAAGTTCATTAAGAAGTTTTCATTATAAAAGATGAAGACTTTACAAAAATAAAATGAAAAAAAACAAGACGTGGAGGCCCAAAACTCTTTGGAAGATACTTCGATAGTAGACTCAGCAGCAGGACCCAGAGCAGTGACAAGCTCGACGATGAGAGGTTTGACTATGGTAGACTCGATTGGATCCTTGATCGGTGGCTGATCTTCCATGCTGACCTCTACTACGAGGTCCAGTCGATCGACGTCGATTTCGAGAAAGAGATCCACTGCCTAAGCTTTGTAGGCATCGAAATTGTATACGAAAGCTATCAAAGAAGGTTCAGTAACTTCAGCTTCGAACTCTGATGAAGCCTTATACTCCTCAATGGCCTTCGACTTGATCTCGACGATCATCTTCGCCTTTTCGATCTCCGCCAGAGCCTCTATTGATTTTATCTCCACCTTAGTGGCCTTGGCAGTTGCCTTGGGTTCAGAGATCCTCTTCTATCATGCCTTCACAAGCCTGCACTCGATGGCAAGAAAACCCTCGAGCTCATGACCCGATCCTTGATGGTTAGGAGCTCGGACCTGAACTGAGAAGCATCTCTCTCTGAGGCCTTTATCTGAGCCTCTGCCACTTGGAGATCTCCCTTAAGCTTTCTCTTGACTTGGTTAAGGCTAATGATCACCTTGCTAAGGTGGGTTACATCATGCATCACCTACAAGAGAAAACCAAAGTCAAAAAGACTCAAAGGTAAGTGAGAAAACTGGCTAAATCAAGAATTTGCTTTCAAAAGATCTTCGAACAAAGAGGACAAAGCCTTGTCCATGGGTCAGGCTTTCTCACGACCCAGTCCGACGATAGGAATATTGCCTTAATGATCTCCTGGATGAGCTACTGGTTGTAGAGAGCCGCCAAGATGATAAATTCCTTCTTGATCACCAATAAGGAGGGTCCCGCTCCTTGCTGAACTTCGAGGGCTCGAGTTGTTGGAGAGATCGGGAAGGAATTAGACCAAGCTGGTGATAAGTGCCGAAGAGGGGATGATGGAGTCACTGCCTGAGCAAGTTTCGAAGCGGCTAGAGGAGATGACCTCAGAGGCAATGCGATGATGACCTCTTATTCATCGTCGATCTCAACTGGATCCATGCTAGAAGCCCCAATCGATCTACCAGGGGCTAGTGGAGCTGGTGGCACTGGAATCGAAGAATCTATCAATTTTATCTTCTTCCTCGATGAACCCTCTCCTAAGCTAGTACTCGACCTCTTCTTCAGGAAAGCTGACTTGAACAACTCGAAATCAGGTCTCATCGCCGTGAACCGAAGATCCAAGTTAGTACAAAAGATCAAAAGAATCAAGTGAACTAATAAAGGGACTAAGACATATCCCAAGGAAGAGCCAAACTAAGGCCAGCATTGTAGAGTCTCTGCTTGACCATTAATTCGCTCAACTTCGGCACCTCATCGTCAAGTAACTTTGGTAATCCTTCTCATCCCCAAGGAGGACCGACTTCTCCTTGTTTGGAGAGAGCCGAAGATTGTCCAAATCGAACTAAAGCCTAAGGAATATCTGAAGAAACATAAAGAACCTGCCTTTCCAATCATAAACAAAGGAAAAAAGGTCGGTGATAAATTTATATCTATACCGAGGACTGCAGTACCACTACCCTTTTTCGTGGGGATGCTTCTTTAGGATGAAGAATACTTTAAAGAGCAGTCGGAAGAACTTTGAAGAAAGGAATATTAGAAGCGAAGAGATGGAAAGACAACCAAAAATCAGCTCGAAGAGTCTCCTCGTACATGGTGACTCGACCCTCCGAAGTACTTGAAACACGATCTTTCCAACTCAGAGCTTCGAGCCAAGAAGCAGAAGGGATAGAATATCGAGATCGAATCCTCCAAAGGTCAGCTTTGATAATGGATCACTCCTCGCTCCCAGGACCGAACAAGTATTCGAATCCCTGCACAGGACTCTCTAGCCCGCTTGATTCAGAACTCTGACTCCCAGATGGAGAAGTGACCTCGATAGTGGTTTGAGGACTCTCTTTAGACCCAAACCGAGGAGGAGGTGGCCGAGAACTTTGGCCACCTCGACAACTTTGCCTTGATCCTCACTATCGGAAGATATTTAGAAAGAAGAAGGAGACGGGCAAAAGAAGAAGGAAAGTGACCGAAGTAGAGGAAGGGACAAGAAACCAACCGAAAAATAGGAGGCTTGATCAGAAAAGCACCACCAGCATCGAAGAAAGAGACGGAGCACATGGCAGTAGGGAAACCTCCGACGGATTGGAAACTAGGATACTGGGAGCAGACAGCGACCAAAAAAGATGAGAATGGTAGGAGAGCAGACTTTATATACTATCCATCAACGGTCTAGATCGCCTCCCCTCTTGAGCCATCAGATGTCGGCCGTATAGCACAAATCAAGACCATCCGACCAGGTGACTCTTCGATGCACCACCATTCTGATCTGACCACGCAAGCTAATCCGCATAAAATGGCATTGGGCCTATCGACGTGAGACAAATGGCAGCCTCTGACTAGCCAACCGTAATCGTTGATTCCCAGCTTTTGAGGTCGAAATAATGACCTATCTCGAGCGCCCCATCCCTCATAAATGCATCGAGATCCATGAAGCACCGAATCTTTTCAAATAATTAAGGTGTGATTCGCAAAGTGACTTGTCGATTTGGCTTTGAATTTCGTAAAGTGACGTGATAATTCATCTGAAGACCAAATAGCTCGGATTTGCCAATCAGATACGTGCCGAGGACATATTCTGAGGACTTACACTTCTTTTGTCCGAGATAAATGCTTTGAACTTAGAAGTAGGAGGCAAGTGTTACGGGGTCATACTACCTCAGCTATTGTCCTCGAGACTCATCTTTGGATATACTCTTCGGATCGACTAAAGTACCGAGGTGGACTCCAAATGACTAACATCATCCGGATATCTTGATAACGGAGCAGACAACTTCATCAAACTTCATTTTCTGATGTTATCCTTAGTGACATGCCGAAGACATCAACATGTCGCTGATGACTACAATCGATGACTCGTTAAGATAGCCATGGAGAGCTAGGATAGAATGATCCTGTTGGCTCTCAACGTCAAGGTTGGGACCTTGCCGACCATATAGGAAGTTTTCTATCACCAACACCAATGACAACACATCCGACTAGAGCCTCAACCGTGTCCCGACCTCAGGTCTTTAGCCTACCCAGCCATGTGGGCCACTATCTAAAATCTTCGTCAGAACGTAGCTACTATCTACAACTAACAACCTCCGATTTGCAGATTCTCTATCCTAATGGCCTAATAGATCATGATCTGATCTACTGGCCTACGTAATGGCTTACAACTCTACCTTTATATAAAGAGATAATGAGGAGACCCTCAAGGTATGTGACACAACATAATGCTAAGTCCGTACTTTTTTCTTTTATTGTTCTCAAGTCCTGGCTAATTTAGGCATCGGAGGATCCCCCATCAGAGAACCCTCGATGAGTGTAGACTTTTTTTGCAGGTCCCTTGTGGTGTTCCAATTTTCGGACCGCCTTCTATCTTCAGCCACATCAGCTCCCATTGGTCTTGACGCAACACTTATCACAGGAGATTTTAATGTAATTAGTGGACCAAAAGATGAAGCAGGAGGTAAGCCTTAGTTGTGATCAGAGAAATCAAAGAATTTAAATTTTTTTTTTTTTTTGGTATGATAAGAATTTTTTCTTTGCCAGTCAATGGTTTTGCTGATTGGGGTTTTTTTGGACCAAATATGTATGGCGTAACAATAGACAGGATATGGGAGAGGATACACAAGGTACTTGCTATTGTGGGATTGAATTGAATTATACCCAGATTTTGAAGTTAATCATCTTCTTAAGTTTGCTTCATACTATTGCCCAATTCTTCTAAACTTGGACGCTGCTAGATTCAATATGAAGACCCCTTTCAGATTTTGAGAGGTTCTGACTGACATGCAATGGGATATATGAGGTAGTTACAAAGGCTTGGCAGTGTAGCGCTCACTACTCCCCTATGATCAAGGTGTTCATGCTACTTAGAGCTGTCAAAATAGTCTGTAGAAGTGGAATATGAAGTAAATTGATAATGTTTTTCAGAGAATTGAAGCTGTAGAGAAGGAGATGTTGCAATAACAAATTAAAGGATGGAACATAGGTGGACTTACTTCAAAAGATCATCTATAATTACTCCACCTTATCCAATTCTATAACGAATTATTATGACAATATGAGATTAAGGGATCCTAGAGGATCCACTGAAATTTTTTCATAGATCAACTATTCTTTGGAGAAGTAGAAATAGAGTTACTACCACACAAAGGTCAGATGAATCAATGGAAAAGGAAAGAGAAGATATTTGTGATACACTGCAAGATTAGTTTAATGAAAAAGGGACCTCTCAATGCCAGCCGCTTTCAGCTGAGTCCCTTCAATTCCTGTGAGAGTGGTAAATGAGGGTGATCAAAGGCTTGCAATTGAGGTATCGGATGATGAAATTTTTTAAATTATCATGATGCCACCCAATAAAGCTCCAGAGCCAGATGATTCCAAGCTCTTTTTTTCAAAGTTTTGTCTTATAATCTGGATGAACATAGTGAGGGCTGTTAAAGAGTTCTTCAATTTAGGAGAGATGCTAGCTAGCTATGTAGAACTCTATGTTCATTGTGTCATTCTCTAAGAAGGATAATCCTGTGGAACCAAATAATTATAGATCGATTAGCTAATATGCTAAAGAGTGTTTCCTATCTTATCTCTCCTAAGCAAGGAGCATTTGTGATAGGAAAGAATAATGTTCCTTGCTTAAGAGGTCATGCATTTGCTGGAAAATGCTCCAAAAACAAAGCAATGATGACCACTAAGAATAGGGATATGAAAGGATACAATGAAATTTTTATGCATGATGTGCTATCTTGCTTTGGTTTTCGTGACTGTTTTTTTTTTTTAATTCTCGGGTGATGGGTGTGTTAATCCTTCTTGATGTTGGTTAACGGCAATCTCGCACTGTGGTTTCATCCGATTATTGGTTTTAGACAAGGATGTTGCGGCCACGGCTCCAGCACAATTGCACAAAGGGGGATTATAAAAGTTATTCCAACCATCTCCTCAAGGTCCTCAGGTAAAGCGAGTTTGAAGGAGGTGTATAAGATGATTACAGATTCCCATTATGCAAACGAACAAACTCAACTAGATCTAGAAGACACAGACTGCCACCCGTGTTCCCTTTTTCCTCGGTGGAATGCATGTTGGAAGAGGATTTCAGCTAAACTTCTTTTATCTTGAAGGCAACTTCAACATCAGAATGATATATACTGTGATTTATGTCTGGATCATGAGGAGGATATTGAACTTGTGCCTTTTGACTGCCTATTTGATCAGCAAACTTGTTGGATAACATCAAGTGCTATTCATCAACAATTTGTTGCAAACTCTTTTAGTTAGCTGTTGCAAACGCTTAGATCTCCGATGCCTGATGATGCAAGGGCTGCTCTATGTTATGCAGGATGGCTTCCAGTGCACGAGGAATGAAAGAATTTTTTCGGATAAGTTCTAAATTCCAGATGGGATTAAAGAAAACAAGAACATGGATTTTTTTTTTGGGTGAATTTCCTTCACTTCATTTTTATCAATGCACGGCACTATATATAATGGTTTTACATAACTGAACATATTAAAAATATGAGAGAAAAATGGAAACAAATCAAGATAAGGAAAGGTGGAAACAAATCAAGACAACTGAGGAAATCATATTGGATTGCTTTTGTGATCTTCCTTGCATGAGAAATCAAGGCAATTGAGGAATTACCTTGGGTTGTTTTCATGATCTTTCTTACATCGAAAATCAAGACAATTGAGAAAATCATGTTAGGTTGTTTTCACGATCATTCTTGCATGGGTTGCCAGTTGGTTAGGATTGACTTTCAGCAAGGGATAAGGTGAATTGGTGGCTTCAATACTCCCCCACAAACTGAACATCGGGAGAGCCCAAAGGTCCAGTTTGTGTCATAATACTATAAAGTTGTGTCAAGCAAAGGGTTGAGTGAAGATGTCTACCAGCTGAAATGATAAAGAAATATAACAAGTAATGATAGACTCAAGGACGACTTTCCCTAACAAAGTGATAGTCGATCTCGATATGTTCCTCCTAGCATGAAAGACAGGATTCATGGTTAAGTGGAGAACAAAGATGTCGTGAGAGAATAGGAGAGATGCACGAGGCTACAGTACACCTAAGTCATGGAGAATATAGAAAATCCAAGTGAATTCTGCAACAACCGAAGCAAGAGCCTGATATTCAGCTTTAGCAGCTGATCAAGCTACTATAGATTATTTCTTGGCACTCCATAAGACACAATTGAACCCGAGGAAGGTACAATATTCTATGGTCGACTGCCCAGATTCTTTGCATCCTGCCCAATCCGCATCTACAAATGCAAATAAATCAAGGCTACTTTTTGAGAGAACACACAGCCCAAGGTGTAATGTGCTGCGGACATAACACAATATGCATTTAACTATCTGAAACTTGGCAAGAGTGGGAGAATGCATGTGTTGACAGGCTATGTTGACGACGAGAGAGAGATCCGGTCACATTAAGATAAGGTACTATAAAGCTCCCACGAGACTACGGTAAAGGGATAGATCAGCATAGGGCTGGTTCTCATTCTTCACAAGAGGTATTTTTGCAGCTAAAGGCATTGCAATAGGCTTACACTGGCCTATAGAGGCACTGTTAGAGAGTTCAGAAGCATACCTCTACTGAGATAAGAAAAATCCATCTCAGGATCGACAAACTTCAACACCCAAGAAATAATGGAGTGGGCCAAGATCTTTCACAGGGAACACCTTGCCAAGAGCAATAATGAGCTGATCAAGAAGAGAGGAAGAGTCACCCGTCAAAATTATATCATCGATGTATAGGAGCAAAACTATTACATGGCCGCTATATCAAAACACGAAGAAAGATGGATCAACAGCGAAACATGAAGAAAGATGGATCAATAGTGCTGCAAAAGAAGCCGTAGCCAATGAGAAAATCACTAAATTTGTCGAACCAAGCTCGAGAGGCTTGTTTGAGGCCGTACAAAGCTCATCGGAGTAAAAAATATGATCGGGACATGTGGAATCTCAAAACCCACGAGGTTGTTCCATATAGATCGGAACGTCGAGATGGCTATGTAGGAAGGTATTTTTATGTCAAGTTGACAGATAGGCCAATCTCGAACTATCACAATAGTAAGAACCATGCAAATAGTACCCGATTGAACGATCGGACAGAATGTCTCAAAAAAATCGATCCGCTCTTCTTGGTGAAAGCCCTAAGAACAAGACGGGCTTTTAATAAATCGAGGCTGCTATCTGCATTGAGTTTAGTTTTGAAAACCCATTTATAACCAACCACATTCATATTTGGAGGACACGACACAAGATCCCATATCTCATCTAGAGCAAGTGCATTTAATTCCTCAATCATAGCTCCTTTCCAAATAGAATGTTTAAGAGCAGAAGCAACGCTATGAGGTTCGGAGGGAATTATTGATAAAGCAACATTTGCATTTTAAAGTTGGGTTTGTGAATACCGATTTTAGAACGAGTCACCATAAGGTGGGACGATGAAGCAGAGAGCACACGAGAAGAAGGCAATGAGGGAGACAATGCTTGAGTAGAGTTCTAGGTAGCAAAGGGAGGTGCATCACTCACGGGCTCATCATTAGTGCATGAAAGAGCACTATGTGGTATATTGATAGTAGCTGTGGGAGAGAGATTGTGGCTGGGTTGCATGGAAAGCTCTGATACCATAAAGAAAACAAGAACATGGATTTTTTTAGGTGAATTTCTTTCACTTCATTTTGATTAATGCACAACACTATATATAATGTTTTTACATAATCGAATATATAGAAAATATGAGAGAAAAGTGGAAACAAATCAAGGTAAAGAAAGGTGGAAACAAATTAAGGCAATTAAGAAAATCACATTGGATTGTTTTCGTAATCTTTCTTACACGAAAAATCAAGGCAATTGAGGAAATCACATTGGGTTGTTTTCATGATCTTCCTTACGTGAAAAGTCAAGACAATTGAGGAAATCATGTTGAATTATTTTCATAATCTTCCTTACATGAGAAGTCAAAACAATTGAGAAAATCACATTAGATTGTTTTCATGATCTTTCTTATATGGGTTGCCAGCTAGTTGGAGTTGAATTTCAACAAGAGATAAGGCTGAATTAGTGACTTTAATAAAGATCTCCAATACAGCAATTAAAATGATTTTCGAATACAAACGGGCCACCATATAATGGAGACCTTCTTCCTGTCCATAATTTATAGAGTGATGTAAATTTTTTCCAATAAAATTTCCTACTCTACCTCTCTCTCTCTCTGTAGAGAGAGAGAGCCAGACTAGAGTCAAATAGATAAGATTTAGACTCAAACCCGTTCATATCAAAATTTTGTAATAATGATCCTACATCAATGATCCAAGCCATTGAATGTAATCTACTATTTCAAAACTGTTTGTACACAAAAATCATATGATTTAGAAACTCCTAGTCTATGCATCAAGT
>KE504633.1:4032922-4044496 GCA_000441515.1 Elaeis oleifera | reverse complement strand
GATCCAAGCCATTGAATGTAATCTACTATTTAAAACTGTTTGTACACAAAAAATCATATGATTTAGAAACTCCTAGTCTATGCATCAAGTAGTCAAAAATTTGACAGCCTAAATAAAATAAATTAAATATATTTTTGATCACTTAATGCATAGACTAGGGATCTTCGTATCATATGATTTTTTGTGCGTAAGCATTTTTGAGATAGTAGATCACATCCAATGATTTGGATCATTATTGTACGATCCCCATTGTTCCGTTTTAATCTGACCAAATCTGAACTCAAATCTTATCGACCTTACTGAAATCTGACTCTCTCTCTCTATATACATAAAATAAATGCTCTATTAAAAATTAAAATATTTTTATTAAATTATCTTCAAAAGTGATTGTACACTAAGACCGGCAATTCTCGACATGATCCGTTGACACGGACACAACACGACACATACTTAGGCGGGTTCGGATTTGGAATAAATAGGTTTGGATCATAAATAAGTCTTAAGCGGATTGACCCGTTTATGACATGATAAATTTGTGTCTTAAGCAGGTGACTTGCGTAACTCATTTTGGCCCGTTTAACTAAATGAGTTAAAATAGGTTGACAAATTACACGACACGTTTAAACATGTTTGATACATTTATGTTAAGATTACTTGAGGATAAATGAGAAAAATCAAAAAATTATAATATGAACCTAAAACAAACAACGATGGAATTTAAAACTGTGAATTAGCATAACATGTAACTAAATTATTTTATATTATTTTATTTTTTATTAATTTTATTATTTTATTAATTTATAAATAAATTAAATAGTTAAACAGACCATTAGATGCATCATGTACTCATTAGATTCATCAATATAGTTATTAATTATATCAAACGGATCATGTCATGTCCATCTATGTAAATTCATATCGTATTCGTATTCCACAAGTCGATTTGTTTAATTAAACAGATTATATTTAAATTGAGCTAATCTGTGTTATATCCTCAGATCGATACGACTCATTTATGACTCGTGAATATGAATTGTCAGTTTTATTGGACACTCCAAACGTAATAATATTTTGATCTAATAAAAAGTGAATGGAAATATCAATAGAAAAATTAAATGAAAAGATAACACCGCTGCTTTCCAGTTAATGCATGTTATTATATATTACAATACCATTTAGTTTTAATTATAATAATGATTATTTAATTAAAACTAAAATGCTGTTTTATGAAACAAGAATGGCTGTCATAATGTTATAGCGGTCAATAACAGTTTATTACGGATCAATTATAATAGCATGCTAGATTAAAGTAGTTACCCTAATAACATAGAAAAAGTCATGCAGATCACAGAATCTACCTCCTAATAATATCAAAATTTCTAGTGATTTAATCTTACTTCCGGTAACTTTGCCACCCTTTTACAGCCATCGACGTATCTGTATACAAGTTGAACTCTAAAATTACCTCTTCAAGCATAAATTCCCTTACTGTTACTAATATTGTATCATATTTACCGTCCTCCGTCCTTTGTTAGTTGGATTTTTGCAGCCCAATGAGCTCAGTATACCTATGGAGATCGCGGTAATCGACAAACAACTAATTTTTTTTTTTTTGAGGAAACAACATAGAAGATTCAAACTCGAATATAAACAATTCCAGCCGCTGCATCATGGTTGAAAGGGCACGGAAGATGCCAATCCATCAACAGCTCTTCTAGAGAGAGGAATGCACACACTTTTATCCTGCAAATGACCCCGTCCAGCAAGCCATCTACCATAGCCTCGGGTATAAATCTTCTTTGATGCTCCAATCGAATCCAGAAAGGTTCCAAATAGATATGGCGCCACTCTGAACGGATTAAATTGTTGGGTTCCTGCCTCAGTAGTCCAGATCATCCGCCACTCCCAGTGACATAAAATAAGACTGAATCAACAAGTCCAAATGCCAAAAGCGCATGAACCTTTAGTTATTCGATCCCAGCTGGTAACTAACTCCCCATTCCACTCACCAATGTCGCCAAGGTTGTTATTCTATTGGCTACAGTGGGAGCTGGGCCGCAGTTGGGCCCAGTAGCAAGTACAAGTGTCGCGACAAGGTGGTGATTGCCGGATTGCATCCTGTCGGACCGACACGTGTGTCCGACGGGTTGACTCTGGGAAATCATTGGGAGCAGCAGCATTTAAGCACCACGTAATCGATATTCCTGTGGAGTAAATTTAGGATTACGGGCAGTTTCTTCTTTTGACCAGCGGGGTTAAGCTTGGCATCCCGATGTGCTCTTCACATCTCGACTTCTTTCCTGTGAGAGTCGTGCATGACTTGCTCATGCTACGAGCTCAAAGACCTATGCTCGTTAAATTATGCACAAGTTCGCCGCTCTCCATGACTCCACGTAGTCCCTTGCTCCTCCAAGATTTATAATAATAAACAAATGGGCAAATGGCACATGAAAAAAAGTAGGAGCTGAGCTACCAGTTTGCTATCTAATGAATACTTGCAATTGTGGCAAGACTTGTGTAAAGAAGTTCCTTTTGATATAACTGAAAATTTTTGGAGGCACTAAAACCTGTCAAAACCAGCACTTGGTGAGAGTGTGAGACTACAGCCATCATACCATATGCAACCAGGAGTACAGTGATGCCCGTCTCCAGAAAGCTAGAGAGGGAGGGAAAAGGGAGAGTAAAAACCTTTCCACACGCAAGATTCATCAGAGATCTCATTTGAAGAGCTATCAAAGCAGTGAATTCTGGTAAAATAAGACTAGTATAAAGTTAGACGCTACTATAGTCATAAATTCGTAATAAAAGTAGACAGACCAGTGGTAAAACTACATGAAGCCTCCAGATGCAGGTGATAAAGCTACGTGAAGGCTCCACATGCAAAATAAACCTATTTAATACATGAAAGAAAGCTTCAGGTCCACCAATGAAATCTGGCGGTACTGTAACCAAAGAAAATAAGAGAAGAAAAAATGCGGGCGACAAGGATATTGTTTTCAATTAATAAGATTGCATAATCTTCTTGGTGTATTCTATAGAATCTAATTGTCGCTTTCTTTGTTATCAGATGTAAAAGAAGATCCCTAGGAAGAGTTATAGCACCTATCAGAACACCACCTACTCACAAATAAAGGGATTAATATAGCATCAACAAAAGTTCACTGATCATTATTGAAATATCGATGGCAAGCAATTTCACCTCTTCTAGATCCAAGCGTTGAACAGCTTTCCCATGTGATCGGCTCGAGCTTTCCACCGTCAAGGTCCCATACTCTTCCTCGAGATGCACGTCAAAAGAAAGGAAAAAGTTGGTACAACAAGAAGGGGTTAGACACAACAACCCAAGTAAAATCAACAAAGAAGCCATGTGAATTGTCAAATCTAATCTCTCACAGGGTTTAGAAGTCCCATGCATCTTGATAGTATCACAGATATTTACCTAAAATGGAAAGATTACAACTGTCATATATATTTAAGCATTTCCACTTTTCCATTCCCCACAAACATGGCATGCAATAATTCTTATGAGGCTTGAAAATAATCTATACGGGCCTTTATTTTCAGAAAAAGGGATCTTAGGCATAAGCAATGACATCAAAGCATATAATGATGCTAGGAAAGGCGCAAGCTTGTACAGCCATTAATTCCAAGGCGAATTGCAAAGTTTTTTTACAAGTCATTTAGATGCACTGACTTGTATCTTTTCTTCCAGGTTGGATGTGCAACATGCTTGCTAGTCACTTCCTCAACAGGCAAAGGCCAAAAACTTTTGCATGAGGTTGCAAATGAGTAGCAGCCATTTACTGCATGCTCTTGTGGAGTCACAAACTTCCCACCTTCCTCCCCTAATATGGAACCAAACTAATTTCATTAAGATAAACAATCAGCTTGATTTTCCATCAATATTCACAACATTTACAGAATGTCCCTAAAGCAATATAGGGAGCTTTCCTTCTGCTTTCTTCTCTTTATCATTTCCTTTTTGCTCGGGGACGGAGCATTGGTTTCTGTCCAGACTAAGAATTTAAGTATGAAGCTGAGAGGACATTGACAAGTAACTCTATTCAGAATGAGGAAAATTGAGGACACAAGTTTTATGCTGAGTTTTCTTCTTTTTTTTTAGAGAGAGATAAAGAGTTGAAAATGTTCCACTAATTTATTAGAAAAGTTTAGAACAAGATGCAACTAGGTAGAATCTTATAACCAATTCTTTATCATGGTCAAAGATGTAGAATTGAAAATGGAATCTTCTTATTGTGAGTGGTGATAGTATGACATTTCAAAAATAGGGAGATAGATGAGTTGTCACGAGCATATGTGTTATGCAAGTCATAATTAGCATACATTTTTGCATTATATTTTGTAATATTAATCACATGTTTTCCCTTAAAAATTTGAAGCACAAAAAGAAAATCTCATCATTGCTCCACTCAGAGTAAGTTCAAGAAAAGGCTTAGGGGAAACTCAACAACTACACTTTATTCAGAGTGAAGAAGTGGCACTATGATCATGTAGTGTTCAGGAATTAACTAATAATATCAACATAATAAACAGTTCAAGTTTCCATGAAAATGTCAAATGCATGATACTTGAAACCCATTAAAGCAGTAAACCATCAACTAACTTTAAAGTTGTTGCCACAAAGAGGAGACAAGTATTTGCAAGCTGTCATGAAATTTTATTAACATAGGCCACTTGTTAATTTGTAATGAACATTTCTTGACAAAGAAACACGAATTTTGTTGAAATAACTATGCATACCTTGTAATTGTATCTTTTGGCTAGAATTATGCAAACTCTTTCCATGTCCCTTTCATGCTTAAAATAGACTCCTAGAAAGAGAGCTCATGGCATGAGATTATAGAATTTAAAAATATGAAGTTGCCACAAGCATCCAAGTGAAAGGTCAAGGCAATTGGAATGCCTGTCAATTCATGTACCAAGAATTGAGGAGAGATGATAACAAGGCAAAATGACAGGTCTTCCAATTACTAGGTGTAATGTCATGCCTAAAAGAAGAACTTTGAGAATTTTGAAACCTAAAGAGACACATCTGAAGGCAAAAATGTGTTGTCCATTACTTCATGGAATACCATATAAACGAGAAGGATGTTCAGTCCTGTGAAACTTCATCATAAATTAGGGCATTAAAAAGAAGAACGTACCTGAAAATGTGCAGCATGAGGAACACAGTGCAGTAATTTCATGCATCCTCCTATGGACCTTGTGCAGAAGTCTATCTCAATGCACAGGCAATGAACATAATTCAGCAGATTTATATGGTTGATCTCTATAAATAAAGTTCCTAAGAGTTTGTGTTTCTAGAACCCAACCACTTACTAAGCAGAGAAGTACAAACACGTACATGCATGCACACGTACCCACACATACTATACTACTTGATGTGAAAGACAAAAAGCAGTTTGGTCATTTCTGTGCTATCTTCTCTGCACTTTGTGCAGTCATTTGCCCAGACAACCATGCATGTGCTATCCTTAATTTAGTTATCACATCAGTATCTGATGAAATTCTAATTGATTTTCAGTCTAACAGATTGAACTTAAGACCTTTCTCAAAAATTTATAATACATGCTGTGCTACACACAGGCAGACCATACTCATGTCTTCCCACCAAGGATATGCATGCACTAGTGCATATGTAAGTACATGAAAATGTGTGTGCATAAATGCAGACTTGTACACACAGACATAGGCACAGACCGCACAGTGCAGGAGTAACTGGACCAGAAGCTTAAGAACCCACAACTTTATTCTCACAAGAACAAAAAAAAAAAGGAAAAGAACCCCACAACCTGCCTTTCTTCCTAGATAAGAAGTTGGAGAAATTAGTATAGTATCTGTTGATCTAAATGATTGGGATTCACATTTATTAAATGCACATGCTATCCCAACTTAGGATCACTTATACCAGTATCAAAGTGAATAGACTCTCATTGACATTGTGAAAATAGGTATGCCAACAGAAAGGATTCATAAGATTCACATTATGGAGTGTGAATTAAATCACTCAGGAAAGAAAAAAAGATGCAAGATCAATGCATTGATAGCATGCCAGGTATAATAAATCAAGGCATTGTAGGCAGAACTGATGAAATCTTTTGCTCTTCAATGTAGAGTTTATGTTCAAATGAGACTTTATAACTGTTTGAGTTCTTTTCTCCCCTGCACTTTATAGGGTTCTATTTTTGCATCAATGAGATAGAAACTTGAATAATACATGAACAAGTTATCTAAACTATACATTAGAATCAGCATGTCAATCTATCCCAGTGGTGAAGTTCAAACATGGTTTAAGAACTTCCATAGAAAATGACATGGCAGGTTTTGAACACCAGATGACAGAAGATAATTACATGGTAGCCCTATGATATGCAATAATCTTACAAGAGGATGTAATGAGCAAGAATCTCAGCCAAAAGTTTATGTTATTCTGTTTCAAGTTTCAACAATTTGGACAATAACAAACCCTTTATAAATGAAGTCAAAAATAACCAAAGCTACAATTTCCCTTTAGTATAAGTTAAAAAAATGGTGGTACATGAAGTCAACCATTTAGGATACAAAGAATACCTACTACTACGAAAAAAAAAGGGAGTAAGGGAGGAGAAGAAAGAGGACCACCAAATGACAAGCATTTAGATGAAGCTGAAAATAAAATGGTGATGCACTCTTTAGTTCTGAAATTAATAAGGGGAAAGAAGCAAACATAAAGTTAAGAGGCAGAACTACCTATATGTTGTGTTGTCGAGAATATTGTACAGTACACCGGTTAGTAATGATATGAGTAGAACCAACCTTGTCTCGCTAGAATTATAAGGTAGGCTAAAAATGGTGGCTGTAGAGATCGCTTGTTGGTTGTGCTATGATGGTATTTCATCAAGCCTACACAAATATTTGCATGGGGATTATTATGCATTGCATACAGATAATACAGTCTCTCTCTCTCTCTCTCACACACACAATCTCAATCTCTTGATTGATTGATTGATCGATATACAAAGAACAAGAAACCATATCAAACATACAGTTGGATCGGTGGAATAATATGTCGATTATGAGGATGCATATGGACCTGGTCATGGTCAAAGTTGACCAAACTTGACTCCCACAAAATCTGCACAGATATGGGATGGATTTGGTATAGTCCAGCGCCAAGAAAATAGCATTAGAAGCTAACCATTGGATTAGATCTTCGAGCCCAGTTGATATGATGGAAGTTAACTTCCAGCACAACCTCATGCATGCACCCGCACATACATGTGCATGCACACACATAGAAGTGGGCAGGACCTGACCTAAGGTCAAAACAAGGATATCTTGGATTATTCTCCATCTTGAAATCAAATACATGACTCCACAGTCAAAACAAGGATTGCATGAAGTATTCCCTATCTGGGATTAAAATCCACCTACTTCCTCATCCCTCCATTAATTAATCACACCATCCAAACATGGACTTGATAATATAAAACATGAAAATTCTGCTGCATTCCCCAAAAGAGTGATGTAGAATGTCTTTCGGAGACATCCAATCACACAATTGGATGGACCATAAAATTTAATTTCTATGTTGCCAGGATTCCATAGATCTTATTTTTCCAAGTATGAAAATCACGAAATATATTCTTTTTCGATTTCAATGGAGAGAGCAAGTGCTAATCATCTTCTATTCTTACAATCGGTCCAATCCTGAGATCACACCAATTTCAGCAAGCAACCCGCAGTGTGATGACAAAACCCTCAGACTTAACTAAACCCTCAGAGAGCAATCCTCAGTGTTATGTCAAACGGGAGAGCTAACAAAGCTCTATTCATACATGAGCTAAACCATTACAAATATTCAAGCAAAGACAACTGTTACAAGCATGAAATATATTGCAAAATCTATTTTGCCAAAGCATAGCAAGCAGTGACAGAACACAATAATTTGAAAAAGAAAGATCATATGTAACTAATCAAGATACTTCCCCAATTCTTTCTCCAAAATCATAAATAATCAAGAAAAAGAACCTTCTACAATCATGAATCCACCTCAGCAAATTATCAGTATAATAAGCGTTAAGATAGCACCATTATTAAATATAAAATATAATACCAAACGCAGTTGAAATATAGAAGCTAACTTCATTCGAGAACCCAAATTCTCAGTCCAAGTAGCACAAGAATGAAATAATATTTCTCCAGAAGCATCAACAGAGCCCAAAGAAATGGGAAAACTTTCTGCTTCAGCCCAAGAACTACGGAAATCATTAACCTCCCATGGTAAAAAAAGCAGATTTCTCCTAGTAAACAAATCAAAATTTAATTATATAAGATCAAAAGCTCCCAAAAAATACGATCAAAAGAAAAACCCTTCTTTTTAAAGAAAAGAAAAAACCCAATCAAAAGTAGGACTAGAGATTTAAAAACTCCAAAATCGCAAAATTTTCTCCAATAAAACCTCTCTCTCGTAGAGGAAGGAAAGGGTGCAAACCCTAGATTTGCTTACCGACGAAGGAGAAGGAGAAGGAGAAGGAGAAGGAAACTGGCCATTCTGTCGACGAAGAGGCGGGAAACCAGAGTTGACCACCGCCACACGCTGCTGGAGTACCAAATGACCTAAATGCCCCTGTATGTAACATACTATGACGACTGAGTCCAGATAATCAGGAGCGTTCATTCAATAAAAGCGGGACGTAGCCGCTCGTCACGAAATGGAGGGCTGATGATTATGCATGCTGCAGAGAAGCATGTTAATTAAAATGTTCGAGCGGAACATCCTTCTTCCGTCTCCTGAGGTCCGTTACGCTTTCGCGCTCTCCGGCTCCGCCACGTTAGCCGGTTCAGACACGTGTCCTTTCCCGCTGATCCCTTCAGACCCCGCCATCGTCCGAACGCTGGCATAACATTTATTTATACGTGATCAAAACTCCGCCGTTACTTTACTGGCGCAACTACATCTCGTCCGTTCGCTTACGGTGTCTTCTAACGAGAGGGAGGTGAATAGGCCGCAGATCCCTCGTCCGTATAGAAATTTTATGCGCCCTCCTTCCATTCTCTACTGCTTCCGTTCCTAGGTTAGGGTTCTCTCTCTTTGCAGTGAGAGAAGGCATTTTCCTTGCAGACGATCTCAAAGGTCGGTCTTCCTTCCCTTTCATGTAACTAAATTAAATTTAAATATAAATTGTATAAATCTAAACCATATTACCTTCTAATTAGTCTATGTAGTTTACTCATAACGGTAGAAAAGTTTCCTAATTTGATTCCATTGTTAGCAAGATGAAGGATAGATATGATGTTAAGTTTCGTGGAGTGTTACCTTTAAATTAGAAGTGCTTCTCTTGTTGGCTCTCCTAGTTGTGCTGTAACTAGAAATCAAGACTTAGAAATATTTTCTGCGCAGTGTTAATTTTCTGCATTAGACTGTGTTTGACTTAACTGTAGAAAATTCATGGGCTCATGATTCTGAATTGGTCTGCTGCAGCTTTGGGGTGCGGTTGTGGAATGGAATTGAATCACCTATCTAACTTTGGTGGAGTATATAAGAATCTTCACATACCGGCACTAGTCATTGGAGGAGTATCTGTTTTGATTGCACTGGTCCTTTCTTTCTTGTTGATATTGCAACATCTCAGATCATACACTAATCCTGCTGTAACTTTGCTATCCATTTGTTGGTTATGTTATTGAAGAGTTAGTAGTTCAATGATATGTTCTTACAGAAACACTAGCCAGAGTTATGTTTTGTGTTAGTTGATATGATCGAACCCGGTTTGTTGGATTTATTGTTAGCTAAACTACAATTCATGTCAGTTTATGTCAGATATAGACCTGTATTATCTTTGTTTAAGAACTTTTCAAGGGCACATGTTCCTAAGAATAATTATAGTTGCCTTTAACATATTTAAACAAATAGGCAAGGGCTGTAGTGAAGTGGTGAGGTGAGTGCTATCAGTTTCCATCACAGTAACATCATCTACATCAGCAACCAGGATCTGCAGTCTTTACTTTCTGTGTGCAAGCTCAAAACTGTGCATATGTTTATCTAGGGGCCATAGATTGTTTATGCAAGGGACACACATGTGATATTTATGATCTTATTTCTAACAGTGCAAGAAACATTTATTCGCTTAACCTCATAATTGGCCATTGCTTTGAGGCTACAAATGTGGGAGTGAACCAATTAAGTATATTGTGGCTCAGCCACTGGACTGAATACCTTGATGATCACCAATTTAGTTTCTAACCCCAACAGTAGGCGTTTAACCATCCCAGGTGACATTCCAAACTCAAATAATTGCGTACAATGTCAAGTTCAATAGTAGGTTTCTGCTCATCAACTATCATCATAATTTAGTAGCATTAAAACAACAAGGAAAATCAGCTGCTAGTGCATTGTTCAATTATCCAAAGTTGGATTCACAGAGGCTGCCCTAAAGATAGAATTTTATACGTCCTTGGTAAAACTAGTTCAGTTTTAAATCCAATAGATCATTTGTATTATAGATAATTTTTTAGATATATATAATTGGAATAGTAAATGGTATCTTCAAGGAGTAAGCTACATTAATCTTCTGCATGTTTGTGGCAATTTTTTTAATGCTTTCACAGACCTTTCACATTTCATTAGATATCAACTTCAGTAAGTTTCTGTTGGTGCAAACTTGCATATATCTTGTTCTATCAACAGAATTTATTACAATTTTGATTGATGCCAGACTCTGACAGAGTAAATATATGGTGCTCCATAAATGCATATTTACTGAACCAAATTTGACTAGGTTAGGCAGATGAAACTATATCAATCATCTAAATAGAGCCAGAGCTTGACAACTGCATGACTTTAATACCTTTGCAGGAACAGAAATGGATAATTGGCATCATATTCATGGTCCCTGTTTATGCCACTGAATCTGTAAGCGTTGCTACTTATTTTATTGCCAATCCTTGTGAAAATGTCTTCTTTGATCAGATATAAGAGTTCTGTTGTTCATACTGAGTTGGAATCCCATCAGCTATCAGTAGGACTAAAACCTCTATGCAAAATCAAGCATGGAATCTTTAAATGGAATATTCGTATCAGCAAAAAATGATCTACAAGATTATGATGCCTGAAAACCAAGAAAATCAAATGCTTCCAAGATTTCCAACTTGTATATGAAGTGGTCAGTGAATGGGTAACTTTAATGGCATAAGACAATTTCTTGAATTGAATTATAGTTTAGGAACAACCAAATTAGTTGAATTTGTGTGTTATAGGAAGTATGAATCATGACCAATGCATCACAATTTTCTATGACCTACAACATATTTTAGCATACTAGCTTTACTGCAACTGTCTAAATTGTCCATTGATGTAAAGATATAACAGACATCCAAAATATAAGCTTTTCTTTGTGAATGTTTTAAATATTAACGATGGTGATAAAAAGCTTACATCCTTGATTCAGAATGTATACTATTGATTTTGGAAAATATTGACTATTGTACGGATAAAATTGGAGGCTTCAACCCTCCTAAAAGTGCGTGCTCTCTCTCTCTCTCTCTCTCTCTCTCTCTCTCTCTCTCTCTCTC
>KE504633.1:4006414-4025520 GCA_000441515.1 Elaeis oleifera | reverse complement strand
AAATAAAAATATATAAAATTAGTAATACATTATAGTTAATTACAAAATATTATTGAAGCATATAACATATTTTTTGAATTTATGAGTTTAAATTATTATTAAATTTTTTGAATTTATATATAATATTTTTTAATAATTATTAAACTGTCGTATTTTGTTATACTTGTAGAAATGAATAAGAAGAAAGATTCAAAGCGTGACATTGGTTAAGATCATGACAAGATGCTCTCGGCTCGGCATTATTGAAAATACAAATGGTGCAACACAAAATTCAAAGGAGGGTGACTCGATTGAAGCAATACCTGACTGGTGGTTATCCTGATATGTCCATGTGTCGGAAATGCCCATAAGAGGTTCGACAGTTGATGAAGAAGCACTTCACTGATTCGAAACAGTGAAGAAAAGGACAAAGCAGAAGAAGACGGAAGTAGACCATCAAGCTGCAGAGCCACATTCTTATTACTCTAAAGAGTCGGAGAAGGCTTCCGCTCTAGATGATGAGGAGGTACAGATTGAGACTGTCATTCAAGCGAGCTTGGCTGATCAGTATCGGCAGGAGAAGATGGCTAGGTATAGAGAGCGATTTGGACCATCATGCTACGAATCAGGGTCTGGATCAGCGATCGATGGGGAAAAGAATTCGAGTTCAAGAGGACTATCTCAGTCAAAGAGCCCAATGGTAAAGGGAGTGACACAGCATGTCATCTTTATTGAGAGCTTTTGACAGTAGGAGGAGGTCCTTCAGAAATATTCCAATAGGAGCTACTATTCATGATTTGGATCTACATGCTTTTTCCAACAAGAATTCAAAGCAGTAGAGAATTGACTCTATGGTAAAAAAGGATAAGAAGAAGGATATGTGGTGAGTTATTAGATCATAGTTTCATTTCAGCCATGTTCTAACAAATGCAGCAGGCAATCTTTACTATCGATCTATCATTTCAGCCATAGAGGCTGCCGGCCAAGGTGTAGATCCGTTAGGACCTAAGGACATCTATGGTTGGCTTATTAACAGTAACAAGAAAGATCTGTAGAGATGGATTGCTTCTTACAAGAATAAATGGCCTATATACAGACTGACAGTGATGTGTGATGGTTGGACCGATCCTACTGGATGGAGCATCATTAATTTTTGACATACTATGATGGAAAATATTTTTTACAATCAATTGATGCTTCAGATAAGATGCATGATGCCGCATATATCCTTGATCTATTGGAGGAGGTGATTGATTCAGTGAGTGAGTAGTATATCGTGCAAGTCATCACAGATAATAGACCACAATATAAGGCTGTCGGAGAGTTACTGATGGAGCAGCGACCACAGATATACTGGACTCCATGTGCTGCACATTGCATTGATCTTATATTAATGGATATTGAGAAGATTCGTAGGATGCAGCAGATAGTAGAGATTGCCCAGACTATTATTATACTCATCTACAATCACACATGGGTCTTTTATTGATGCGGACGTATACTGGGGAAAAAATCTTAAGACCGGATATCACACGATTTGCTACCAACTACATAGCACTTGATAGTCTTCTTCAGAAAAAAACAGCCTTACGTCAGATATTTATCAGTGCCGAATGACAAAAGAGCAGATATGTGGAGCCGGCACTGATGAAAATCATATAGAGAACTTGGTGATGAGTCAGTCATTCTGACAGTGGACTGAGAAGATAGTGAAGGCTATTAAGCCATTATATGAGATGTTTCACGTCGTGGATAGTGAAAGATACCCCCAGATGGGTTTCTTATATTAATGATCTGAAGCATGCTCAAGAATTTATTAACATCATTGAGCATCGTTAAGACTATCAGATGGGTAGAGATTTGCATCTAGCCGGTAAGCACAGATTCAAAAATATTTTAAAATATTTTTTCTTATACTTGTAAAAGTATACTTAATCAATTATGAAATTTATCCGCAGCTTATTATCTGAATCCGAGATTCTAGTATACCATTCCTAGGATAGTTATGGATAACGAGCTTCTTACTGCTCTTCATAATGTGATATATAAGATGGTATCCGATCCAAAAATCACATCCTTGTGTCTGCAGGAGATATGCTAGTTTAAAACAGATGTGATTATTTAACTGAATTCGATCTGTACTCAACGATATATTTATAAATTTAATAAATATATTTTTTACAGACGAAATAGTTTAAAGAGGGATCGACAACCTTGGAGTTCCATCAACTGTCGCAAGCAAAAACAGATGAATTCAGGTAAATTACATATCAATAATGAGCAGCATAGATTGACATCAAATGCCTAATAATATCATAAAATTTGATATGTAATTTTGCTTTTGCAGCTAAATGGTGAATTTATTTGGAATGTCCACAGAACATTTAAGAGATGTGGCTATCCGCATTCTTTCCCAAACGGTCTCTACTAGTGGCTGTGAGCGCAATTGATCGACTTTCATCCTTATCCACAGTAAACAGAGAAATCGTCTGACACAAAAGTACCTCAATAATCTTGTATATGTTTACTATAATCCAAGATTGAGACTAAAATGCATTCAGGAGGAAGTATAACTGAAGTACACTAATTCGACACTAGATGATTATGCTAATGATCTGATCATCAGATGGCTTACAGATCACCAACAGGAGCCAGAGCTTGATAAGCCAGGGTCCTATCCACGACCAGCCAGTATGGTGGTTAGGGAGATCAAGATGGATCCAGGACAATGAGCAGAAAAAATATTTCACATAAGGTTCCAACTGATCAGCCACAGCTTAAGGGGACATAGGGGACTCATTCATCACATGACTCGATGTCCGATATATCCTCACAGAGATTTGAACGATAAATGTTTAGATGAGGTTGGCAGTCAGCAACAAATATCCATCTTCTAATCACAGAAAACTTAGTCATAAAAGAGCACAAGGGAGAAAAAAAGACAGTTGCACGTGCACCACTCTCGAGAGTACAGGAACTATCTGGCTCAGATTCGGAGATCAGAGAGAGTGATGATGATACTAGTAGTAGTAATCATGGATCTGATGATCAGGGAGGAACTGGAAGACAGGAGACCACTGCTTATGAGATAAGTAAGTCTCAGTTTACATATGCCATACAAGATAGGGACCATGGTGGATGAGTCGGTAGAGACTATAGGGAGCCAATTTTATATAGACGACGGGCTCCTAGAGGTCGTCCAGCACACAATGCAGTTGCAGACAATCTTGCACGTGTAGGATCCATGGATGTATCTGGATCATCCTCGCATTATGAATCCTATTACCTGCAGCCACCTTATGATCCATATGGATATGGTACATCCGAGGCATCGTCTTCTAGTGATTACTATCCTATACAGCCTGAAGCATTTTACGGATCAGATTTTGCTATCGACATATTTGGATGGGCTCCTCCACAGCTACCATTATCCCGAGGATATTTTTCAGAGCCAGAGTTTGAGTGAGAGATCTGAAATATCTTACAATCTAGAGAAGATGCCTTATGGGATGAATATTCAAGAGTACAGTATGTCTTGGTTAGATAGATGGACTGATGTTCCTTCAGACTATGCCAATGATCCAGATATCTACAAGCATCACAGACACTCGACGAGATATTAAATGCAGAGCAGATCTTAAGATTAGTATATCATTTTTTGTGCTTTATACTTTAAAAGTTTAGATACATTTTAATGCACATTTATATATTTTTTTTAATTTTAGGATGATAGAGTTGTAATATAATGTAAATAAATATATATTAAAATTTTGGATCAAGAGTCCCTGTATCGCTATCGAACTCAAAAATTGAACCCAAATATGTCAATAATATACAATATAATATAATTTTGAGATTATAATTATGAATTAATAACTTGAAGATCCAAAAAAATAAACAAACAAAAAAATTATACCAGTATCGAACCGGTACGTCGAAGCATACCGTATGTCGGTATGGTATGGTATCGGTACCATATCATACCAGCCCGATGCCGGTACGTGCACCGATACCGGCACAGTGGACCTTGAGTTGAATGGTTATGCTGGTCAAATCTTCCTATGCCAGGCATAACACTTACAAAGTAAAGCTCCTTCAAGCTAATCTTGGCAGCTGACATAAAGCTATTTTTTTTGCCTGCCCCCCTTTATTTTAATGGACAAACAACCTTAGCCAAAGTTATTCCAAAAATTGTAGCCTACTAACTTGTTGCATATCTGTTCCATGAGGCAAAGATTCTCCTATTCCATTTCTTCTTACTCCCAAATGAAACACAACCATAGGAATGATATAATTACAAAGCACTAACTGTGATTGCCACTAACCTTTTCCTTGAGCTGTTTGCTTTCAGAAAACCATGCCTCAGCTGTAAGAAGATCAATGTGTTGCTTTGCAAAACCTGTGCAAATAACAGCAATTACACAAAATGAGTATATGGAATGCTTGAATTACTAGAGGTTAGGTTCTTATAGTCTACTGTGATTCTGCATCCTCTGCCAATGAAGTTTACGTTCTAATGCTCTGAACCAATGGCAAATCAAAGCCAGATAAAAGAGGACCTGCATTCATGTTCTTATTTGATGAATACATTGGATGCTGTCATTACTGATTATCATTAGGTGCAAGTTGCAACAATAAAATTTCTATCTTTTCAACACAGTAAACAATATTAATGTTTGCTGTCCATAATATCATTATGTAATAGAAATGTGTGCTAATATTGTTGTGTCCTCACACTATATTCTCTTTTTTTTCCAAGATTTCGCATATTAATAAGTCTTTATTTTGTTATACATATCCTGTACCCTTTCCATGCTTCATAGCGCACATGGCATGCATTTTTTATGGCATTGCTTAATTTTCAAATACAAAAACAAGAATGAACAATGTCAATAACCATAATACTCAACTAAACAAGCGATTTCATGCACAGGTTCATTCTAAAGAACAGAAAGCATTTCAGATCTAAACTCAGTAACTTACTTTTTCAAGAGGGATATCCTTTGTATTTTTCACCTCCAAGTCAATAACAATTTCACTCGTATCAGCCAAGATTCCTTTAGCTTTAAGAGAATCTGGAAACTTGCCCTGGTATCTGCCTGATACAATCAATGGGCATCCCACTGAAAGATCTGGAATATGAGAAGGATACACCTAAAAAGAATGTAAACAAATTCTTAATTAAACTGGAGAAAGGATTACATGTTACTCAGCTAAGAAATTAAATTTCCATGATTATATATAAGCTGAGCCTACTAAGGTCCCACCCACTGGCCCATTTACATGATAGCCTAAAACTCTAAATCACTCTTTTCAACCAAGCTGCCATAAGCATTTAAGGATAGGATTTGTTGATTATAATTATTTTTTTATTTGTAAAGAACTATGACTCTATATGACAATTGTTACTAATTCTACAAGATTTACACTAAAATGAGTACTGGAAGAAAAGGCAGAAATGAATGGAACAAAAAAACAAGAATGTTGAATTGCAATGACCATCATGTAAAAGATCTACTCCAATGCAAATATTACCATTGCAAAGTGAGAGTTAGTATCACAGCTGATAACCACTAACACTAATCAAGTAATATAGAGCCCTATCTTTACTGTAAGGTTTATCCCATCCATCTGGGTCAGTTTTCTGGATGAAATACAATTAATAACATTTGAGAATTTTTCAAAGCAAGATTTCAGTGAGAGTAATCCTCATTTAATTGGTATTTTCCAAAGGGAGCTCTGCATACTTCCAAGAAGAAGCATGTGTGCATGTGAAAAGCATCCAATGAGATGTGGAAGACCAGTTAGAAATATCTATGCTCATGCAACACTGAAGCAGCAAATGTGGCCCATTTTCCCATCAAACAAGAAATTAATTTTGATGCACAAAAAATTGGAAAGAGATCAAAGCCTGATCTACAAAGCTAAATTCATTTCTAAAGAAAATGTGTAAACTAAAAAAAGAATCAAATTGAAGGCATGCCTAACTTCTTAAACTAACCCTGAAGAAATATTTCATTACTCCCTGCAAACACACTTCAGTCTGGACACTTGCATGATTTGTGAGATCAGATAGGGCCCTAAGATAGCAAACAAAATTGCCACAATACATGGGCAAAACTGGTGTCTGGAGTTCCGCAAATAGAAGGAAAATTGTAGAAATAGTGGTTTGATGGATTTGTATTATAGCCATGACTAAAAGACTAAATTTGTTTAAGCATGCATGTATATGTGCATGTTGGATGAACCAATATTGCAACAATGTACCTCAACTTCATCAAGATGTTTAAAGATGTCGACAGTGATATTCATAACTATCGGGGATGAAGCCCTCATAAACCATCTCTGCATTCGGGATTCAATCAGATCTAGTAAAAGACAAATAGAGGCCATTAGCTTTGAAAATGCCAGTATCAAGTAGGCTAAGGAGGAATTTGGAGAAAAATTATGATCATAATCTTGTCAGGGCAATCAAACAGATCATAAAAGCTAATAATGGCTGCAAAAAGTTTCCTCCTCGATGGTAGCATACATACTAACAATCACAAACGTACCCTCAGTATCACATATAACCATATATGCAAATAAAGTATGATAACAGGTAAAGATGCTCAGTTTTTGTATAAAATTACGTTTGAAATGTCCAAGTAAGCCTTTTAAGGGTCTTTATACATACATGCGTGCCTGCATACTATATGAAAGATCATATAGTGCATATGAAAGATCATGCTACCATAAATCAATCCATCAAGCATTGTCTTAAGTCTTAACCATGTAGAATCAGCTTTCCAAATTGTCGAATGCAAAACAAATGTTGAGATGGAATGTGTGGTAAAAATAGGGAGGATAGATTGAGATATGAGTATAAGAGAAGCTTAAAAATTGCACCAATTAGAAACGAAGTGACGGAGCACCATCTGAGATGGTATAGGCATATGCCAAAGCAATCAGAAAGCTATCATAAGGAGAATCTTTGTTGAAGTATTTAGGAAGATGTCAAAAAGCTTGCAACAACAACAGAAGTAGCCCTGAAGGGGTGTTACTCTAATCTTTGTCTAAGGATCTAGAAAGTGGAGAGGAAGACCTGGATTAAAATGGATGGAAGTTGAGAGAAAGGACACTGAGACTCTTGAAAGAACATGAGAGATGGTTCTAGATAGGAATAATTGGAAACTGAGAACTCATTAAACCTACTCTTAACAGTTGGTTCTTTTTAAAAGGATGAAAACTAGATATCAGGAAATAAACTTAGGGCCCGTTCTTTTGCAAGTAAAAGATTTGCCTGAGAATCCATACTTTTTGGATAAATATTTCTCAGGCAATATTTAGATAAGAAATAATTACCTATGTTCTTTTACACATAGGAAAGTGGCTTCAAAATTTGTTATCCATGTTCTTTTATATTACTACTTTCCTGGATAAGTTGAAAAATTTATCCATATTTTCATGATATCCCTTATACTTTTTAGATTTGACAAGTTATTAAGCATTGAATGATGGAAACGTTGGAAATGAGGATGTACATTTTAGGTACAGCATTAAATGCCTACTTTACTGGCTAATGAAAAAATAATTTAGCCACCCCTGGATGGGTAAAACTTTCTCCCATTTTATGGGTAAATATTGCCCATGATAAAGTAACTTATCCATCTTGAAAAGTGTGAGAACATGGGTAAGTTGGTCAATGAGAAAATTGATCAATTTTTCATGGTATTAATCCATAAAGAACAGCCCTTAAGGGCCTCTTTGGATGATTGAGATGAAAATCCTATGGGATTTATGGGTTGAGCCAGCCCACTCCAAGGGCACTTCTAGGTAATCATGAATATAGGCCTAGCCCAGCTTGTAATCTAATGATTTTGCTTGTTGTGCTAGCCCAACCCACAAATCCCGTAGGATTTTCAGCCCAATTATCCAAGTTGTCTCTAAGAGTTCTAAAGAAAGCTTACTTACACATGCACATGCATAAATATGAAAAAAAGATGGGTAAAGCAAAAAATTTGAAAGGAAAGCACTTTACGGCTTAGTTGGATAACTAAGATAGGAAGAAAGCAAGGCACCATGGATTATCACAGTCAAATGGAATTTAGTATGACCATAAGAAGGGCACATCATTAGTATAGAGGGTATTAGAAATGGCCAGCATCTATGTAAAAGAATACAGAACTGCCCTTTATTGTCACAAAGAAATGTAAAATTCATGACATGTAGTAGCTATCTGTGATTTTGACATATGAATTGATTTTTTTTTTTAATGGGCATTATGCTCTGAGTTGATGCATCTACCTGAACCATAGTGGAATGTATGTGGTAGCAGATTGTAATATGAATAAAACTAAATGATAGAGGCATTTTCCATCTAAAAAAATTGTAGTTCTTATCCAGATGATTTTGCATTGTGATGATTTCATTGACTAAATTAATGGGTCTGAAAAAAAGAAAGAGCAAAGGTATTGAAGTTGCTACAAAAGGCATACCTCATTTTGATGAACTGTTTTGATATAGCAACAATAATACTATTATTCTTCAAAGAAAGATACAATTTTTTATTGTTAAAGAAACAAGTTAAGATGGAATATATCCAAATAAGAGCTCTAATTAACAATATGAGTTCTAACTTCTAAGCCTCCTTCAACGCACCAATCAAAAACTACATCCTTTGAAGTTCTAGCACATCCACCTCCCAACACCATCTCTTCAAAGCTCATCTTCTGTCATGCTTTGTCCTCCTTTACCAACAAACTAATCCATACAACAAATAATGCAAAATGAAACTAGTGGGTCCCTAGCAGATGACTGAAGTATCAGAATATGTTTCAAAGAAGTTGAATTATTAAGAAACATAACGGACCTGGATCATATGCAGCATCATACTGCCCCTTGCTGATTGATGACAACATCCGCAAGAAATAATGATTGCAATAAGAACCTAACAAAAATTTCCAGCATAACAAGAAAGCAAAAACAATATTAGGCTGGAGCATCTATCAAAATATAATAATAGCATGCAAAGTGGTGGATCAAAAGAATAATCACACAACACCATGGCATCCATCCTTGATAGTCGACAACAGAACCAGGTTCTATGAGCATAGGCTTCACAAAATTTCATTTTTGAGAAACAAAATGAAAAGTTTCAATGTACATGGCCAATTTATTAGGAACCTAAAGATGTGATTTCTACACAGTATAACTGACATTAAAAAGATATCAGGAAAGGATCATAAGGTTCTTAATTTGCTAATGCACAAGGATGGGCATAATACTAACAAGGCAAAGTCTGCAAAACTAGTGTTGACCTCTCTTTCAAGCATCATAACAATCATTTCCATATAAGGTGCAACTCACAATGATTATACATGTTTTAAACATCTTGCTAAGAAATACATTTAAGTATTTAACAATTTGTTAATTCAATGATACTTTAAAAGCAAGCAATTTATCTTGACACTGTTTTCTTTCTATTAAATCAGTGTCACACTTGGAAAGTTATGCCAGTTCAAATTTCCTCCTTCAGTACTAATAATTTGCTAATTCAGTAATACTTTAAAAGCAAGCAATTTACCTTGACATTGTTTCTTTTCTATTAAATCAGTGTCACGCTTAGAAAGCTAAGCCAGTTCAAATTTCCTCCTTTGGTACTACAAGAAAAAAATATGTATATACATATATGGATAACTTCTATCTCAACCTAAGTACTTTTAGCATAATTTTTGGATTACAGTAGTCCAACACAACAACATGTGATACATTCTCAACAACATATGCTTTTCACAATTGTGTCCAACAAATGTCCAGAGAAAAAGACACATGATAGAGACCAATTTGTTTCTCATTGAATCAAGATTTATCACAAATATATCCATAATGATGAGAAAACAATAAAACACAATAAGTTCTTATTGATTCCCTTGTCCTTGGACCAAATCAAAGTACTTTCTTTTTCCTTCTATTGAGGGGGGGTTTGGAAGACATGAAATTATTGGATGATAATTGCAGTATCACACTACACTTGCCAGTATAAATAGTTTTACCATTCTTCAGTGCAATAGTAGGACCAAAGTTTGCCATCTCAGTACCAGGCCCTATACTAGCACCAGCCTATTACAGTATCGATACGCAGTACGGTATGGTAAGGTTTGGCATACCAAATATCAATATAGTATAGTACAGCATACCAGTATGCCATTAGTATGCTGCCAACCAGTATGGCAAACCTTGGGTAGGACACTTGTCACACTATTGGAAAGTAATGATTTCTGAATAAGCACATGTCAACCATGAGGAACTAAAATACATCATTTGCCGTTGGTACAATGATAAGTTGTTTTTAGAAGACAATCGGTTGAAGATAAATGTTTCAAAGAAAAGATGTCAACCACTAGAATAACATGACAAGTCAAGTTGAAAGATTCCTTTTTTACCCACAAATGTAGTCACACCCTTAGTAAACTAAGTCAACTTAAGAATAAGAGTTATACCAAGAACAGCAACATCAAAAGAAAAACTTAGTTTTAAGAGGAGAATAGCCATGTTCAATAGAATTATTACCAACACCAAAAGTGGAAATTCGTGGGGACATGGATCCTCTCTTTGCCACATGAGTTCTCATGGTAGAACAAATGTCACGTTCATCTTCAACAGATCCATCAGTTATGAGAAAAATATGTGGGGCTGAATCTTGAGCATAGGATAGTAAATCTATTGCCTGATGGAAACAGCGAAGAGAAACAGGAAAACAGCAACATTGCATGTCCACCAGAGTGAGAATGTGTGCAAGAGAATGGAAAAGAGACTACAGAAATATGGACAGAAATGACAAATATGAACAAGCCCATTACGTCTACAAGTCCTAAAAGATACCAAGGTAATAGCAGATTTTGTTTAGCATGGACAGGGATTTACCTCATTTAAAGGGTGCATGATATTTGTCCCACCCCCGCAACAACAGTTTTGCATATCCACTCATGAGCATTTTCTACCTTGACCTCAGTCACTGGTTCCATACATGATGAGAATGAATGTAACTCCTCATTGAAAGCTATTATATTAAATTTATCGACTGCAGTGAGCTCCAAGAGGGCTGTAGATAGTGCATTCTTAACATTCTCCAGAGGCTTCCCTTCCATACTTCCACTTATATCAACTATAAAACCACTTCTCTTCTGAAGACCTATAGTATTGATTGAATGAGATAAGCGCATCTAAAAGAGTTTTCTTACCAATAAAAAAGGCAGGAAACCAAGACCATTATAAATAATTAGGAGGAAGCCAATCCAGATTTATCATGGTTGACATATGTTAGGATGGTGAGAAGATTTCCAATACATGGTCATGATTTGGCATAAACTATGGTATATAAGAGATGTGGGTATCATGCACAAAAAAAAAAGCACAAGGTGGTGAAAACTTGTGTGTGACCCATGACTATTGTTCACAAAGGCTCTAGAAGGCATGGAAATGATCGAGGTGTAAAAGCAGAATGTCAGAATGTGCGCATGCTTGTAACATAATGATATTGATCTATCCAATTCTGTATAATATCTAAGTTGCAATGCTGATATACAATCTTTAGAGGCTAAAAGAATAACTTCACTTTACTTAAGAAGTTATAAGCTTCATTTTAAATCGCTATTGTTCAGTATTTTGTAAATGCTATGGGTAATTCACAAGTGCAATAAGACATACAGACCACAAGGAACATGTGACATAGAAAACCAACAAAAATTTAGTCAGGATACAAAATGAAAAGTATTTAAACAATATTAAAATATATAAAATGAACTACTATAAATTCCTTGAAGCTCAAGCAACAAAACAGGCCACATATGAGCTACTCAGCTGGTGAATTTCCAAGTAACAACTACTAGGTTTTTGATATAAAATAAGTATCCATTGAAAATAAATGGAAAATTTTAAGGGATAGAGAAATTATGGACCTCTTTGGAATTTCTATGTGCTAGCTATGTCACTGCAATTGACCTGTACCAATGCATATCAATTTAATACGAGTCAATCACATCTTATGGGACTATCATAAAGTGTGATTTGGCAGTGAAAGAGGATATGCTAAACTTTCAGTAATATAAGGAGGTTCCTAGGTTTTAAACAATTAAAGCTATCAAGCTCTCAGTTAGAGAATTATAAGTTTATGAAGAGACTCCAAACAGAAACACTGCCCTAGTCATGCATGACATTAATGAGAATTACATCTGTCCTGATTTGAATGGGTTGAACTGAAGAAGACAGTTCTACAACATCATCCAAAACCGACATTGGAATGAAGAAATTTGTGCTTTGACTAGCATTAACAAGACAAAAAATAAATAAATATCAAAGGTAAAGGAAAAACTGTTGTATTGAGGATGTAATACAAAGAAATGCCAAAAGGATGGAGCTTAATAAACCAGCTTAAGACATCAGATACATCCTGAAGAAGGAAATAGGACAAAACTTTTATATGAGAAGGTATGACCATGAAGCAATAAGAATGATGATGAAGATGTCCTTGCATCAACTTTCTAAGCAAACATAGAGTCAGGGTGCGGCTTAGAAGGGAAAGAAAGCATTTTGCCTTTTGTAGTTACAAACTAAAATAAGATAATGAGAGGGGAAAAAATTGTGGATGGGATGAGAATAAATGAGTACATGGTCTATTCCTCTCTCCTTGCTGAATAAAGAATGTGTTGTTCTGAAATTTTCAACAAGTTATATTCACCATATAAAAGGCAAAGACTTTGGATCATGAATTCCAATTCTGTATACATACTTTACAAAGTATTGATGAGTTAGATCTTATGGTTGTCATCATCAGACTGCAAAAAAGCAAGTAGTTTATAGTGGTCAGGCAGCAAAATGAGGGATAATCTAGAGATAAGATGGAATTTTGGAGGCTACATTCCCATTGCAAACTCAGAAGAATCTTAGGAAGAAGAGTAGGCATAAGTTATCAAAATTTGCAAATTTAGTAATCAGATTATGAAGCATGTGACTGAAATTGTTAATGAGATCAACATAACAAGAAAAGGAAAGAAAAACTAGCAACTGATCTTGGGACTTATGCCATGTTTAAGAGGAATGTGTGTTTGTTTATTGGAGTAATCAGCTAACGAAGAATGTAACTGAAATTGTGAACAAGATCAATATAACAGCAGAACTAGCAACTGCTCTTGGGACATCATGTCATAATTGAGATGAATATGTGTGTGCATGCGTGCGTGCGTGCATGTGCGTGTGTGTGTGTGTGTTAAACCATGCCTCTCATTACAAACGTTACCATTTCTGTCCTCTGTAGATGTCAACCTTTAACGTATGAATGAATCATCTCATAGGTAGAGTCATGCACATGTATAAACATAGGCAAAAGGAATAAGAAAACATAGGTTGTGTTTGAACTGAAAATGAATGAGCATTGCAGCAAAAGGAAAGACCAAAAGATCAATGTACCTTTCTGTTCTGGATATTTCCTGGAAAAAGATAGAGGCAGAACGTGTCTCTCTGATCAAGGTCATACATTGTTGGAGATTGTAAGAGTATGCCACCAAACAATCATTTGAATAAACCTGAAAAAACATTTATGAAGAAAGTAAAGTTTCAGAATCAAAAATCTAGAGTTATTAACGAATGCTGATGGCAAAAGTGGAACCTTCAGCTCAAAGATTCCTCTTCTTTAGTTCATACATAAATTTAGACAATTACCAGTGTAATTCTTCCAAAGCAAGAAAATTAAACAATTTTATCTGTTCATTACTTTGGAAACCAAAGAAAGTAGATAATTTAATAGCTTACTTTCAGAGAATCTTAAATTAGTTTATCATAAGAAATCTCAAGATGAGCAAATATAAATTATTTTATTACTTAGACTTAGGTTAGGTGTTTTTAATCAGGACTTTTAGGTGGTGTTTCTTTCCTTGTTACATTATATGGAGGATAAGATGACTAAGCACTTAGATCTTCCCTCTTTTATCAAGTCAAACATAATGCTTTTCGATTTTTTTAAAATTGTTCATCTCAACTTTTATGGCCTTGCCTTTTTTATAATAGAGTTCCATTATTATTTCTACTTCACTGATAACTTCACTTGCTTTAAGGTTACCTTAAGTTCAATCATATAGCTTGAAATTGTTGGAAGTATGCCCTAAAAGTCATTTGTATATTTAACATAAGAGTGATTGAGATATCACAGCTACCTCCCATTTGCATATAGTCATAAAAGAATAGGATATATATCACACATCGGCCTTAGAGCCAGAAAAAATCAAGTAATCAGAGTGTTTACCTTGAGGAGAATTCCATATTCCTAGGTACTCGAAAAGTGTTCATAGCTATGGATAAAAGTGGGCATCGCACCTATACAGTTGTTGAGGTGGATAATGACTTTTAGAGTTCTTCGCCGAGATGAGACCTTGCACTGACACTCGAGTAAGCCATCATATATTGGATAATCAACACAGTTAATCCATATCACAAAGCACTGTCAAAGATAGAAGTGTGAACTAGGTAGCAGTCAACGTGAACCAGGTAGTAGTCCCTTGACCTAAAGGACATGACACCTTGTTGTATTCTAGAGGTCAATCAATTTGCACTTAAATCTGTGTATCGACAATAATACCCTGGCCTATATCTTTGATTGGCAGTACACTGGTGTTCTGAATCCAAATAAGAGTGAGAATCTAGTTGTCTAACATGGAAATCATCATAATGGTATACTATTCATATTAGAATAGAAACATTATCAGACATATAAGACTCAAGGCCCAAGCGGTAACTTGAAATTTTCAAGATAATTATTTTGATAAAATTATAGTTAATATTTAGTTATTTTCAAAAAGATTTCCCATGAATGGTTTTCATAAAAGAGTACATGATCAAAATTCTGATGGACTATGACATTATAGGGTTTGGCAGTGCAGTATTCAATGATCATACAAGGACACCAAATGATAGGGAACTAAATTGCATGATGTAGCTTAAGCATGAATAGGAAGGCTAACTGGTCATCAAAGGTTTATGGAGACCACATCCTCATGATGGACCATGTTCCTAATGTATGACTCAAACAAACCTAAAGAAGAAATTATTAGTGAACCGGAATGTAAATTGACCTATCTACTAAGGCATCTAACACATATCATCTATCTCTAAGTCAATTGGAATAAGATTCCAGTTGCATGTTCTCTCATATAATGAATCGAGAAAGATTTGTATTTTTAAATGGAGAAGAGATTAGGCTAAAGAAATAGTCTATATCATAGATTTGGCCAGATTAAGTCAAGCAAACCTGAACCAAGGCTAATTCTGGGTGCCACTTGGATGGGATCCAAGTGGAGGCTGCCAACCAAGGAAAGGTGGCTGCCACCCTTGCTCCATCTTGCACCAATTAGATGGTGCACTCCATCTGAGAGTGCACCAAGTAAGGCCAGCACCCCTAGGGCTCCTCCAAGAAAGAAAGCTAAAAGAAAGCTTGTTAGACAAGATCTTCTAGTAGAGCATCTCCTTGGCCTGTGGTTGCTGGAGATTCAGGACCAAGAAGAGCCTTGAAGATAAGGCGTGTGACTGAAGCGGGTGGGAATGGTACTTCTTACAGGGTCATGTACTTCTTAGAGGGTCACGCACGTTCGTGGCCTCGGTCTCTTCCAGGAAGGAGATTGTGTGTGTATATTATTGAGCATGTAACCTATCGATTACTAGTGATTTATTGAAAAGTGCAATCCTATTTTGTGCTATTCACATTATTTCACTATATAACACCCTCCTAGACCACTCTAATTTGCAAAGCATACAAACCATGGAATGCCATATCAGGCCAAACCACCCGATGCATCCCGTACTGTACCGTACCGGTCTCATACCGTATCAACACTCGATACGGCATCTCTTACCATACCTTAGTACAAACATTTCCAACTTTGCCGGTGCATGCCACTTCTACAGCTCAAGGTTTAGAATCCTAATTCAAAGCACAAACTAACCAATGATAGATCAATTTGTTTGAACTAAAATCAAGATCTTCCATTCAACTTCATCTCGGAACTTGTTTGCTAATTCTATCGCAATTGACATAACTTGGTGCAAGTTGTTCTTTAGATCATGCCAACTTGTCTGTGGATCCATCTTTGACATGTAAATGTAACTTCATGGCTCAAATTTAAAGTGGTAATCCCTTGTGACCACTAAGTCAATGTCATATCTCAACTTTCAAAAACCTTATCTCCCCCATATCCAATTTACTCATTCTATTGTCGCCATGCTGCTTTCCTTGTCATCAAATATACAAATACGACATCTCTGGTTGCAAATAAATGGTGTACAATCCACATTAAAGTGTAGAAAGGGATAGAAAAATAACATCACAGCCATCAATTGTGCACACAATACTAAATATACATGTTTAACACACTCACCTTCTTGTGGATTCCTATATTCTACATGAATATGTACATAGCATTCATATATCCACTATATCGATACATGGACTTTCGGGGTGCTCTTTGATTGGGCGTAGGTCCATCTAAGTGTATATGTTTGGCTCTATCTCCAAAGCTAAAGCATCAAATCCAAAACTTGCACCATCGGTTTCGAAAGGTAAAATGAGGATCTATAGAACATGTGAAAATTATAGAAAAGTATAAATAAATTAATAACATCTTGAACTTATATAAAATAGGATCTATGCTTATATTTTTTCAGTTGTAGAATGATATCTATACCCAAACTCATTGGATCTTTTTTTTTTTGCATGGAACAGTAGATTTAGACATATCAAACCTCAAAATTATAATTAAAGTCATCAAAAATAAATATGAAAACTATCAACAAAAATTGATATTTGGTACTTACACTATATGAAAAATGAAACTCTCTATGTGACCACTGCTCAACAGCTGCTTCATATAAGAAAGTCAATATTCCAGCTTGGCGACTTCGTTCCTGCAACGACAAGAAGCACTGCCAATCAGTAACATGGTTTAGCTTTGACTTGCAGCCACATCAAACTACAGGGCAGCTTTTTTACTAACATAGGGCAGATAAGTTCACCTTCAAACCATGGCTCGTAGTCTGCAACAAACTTCCTTCCCAAAACCACTATTCACATTCAATTGAATTTTTTCCGTTTTTGCAAATATTTTTGCAAATGGAGTGACAAATTCTGGAAACTAAAAGGGACAGTAATAGAGAACTGCCCATCTTTATAGAACAACTTCTGAGACCATCTGACTGTAAGAGAAATGTCAGATCCTCCACTAACCTTCAAAAAAGAGGTTAAAAGTATTGTTTTCAACACATGCCTATGATTCAAACTGTTAGAAAGTAGATGATCAGAAAGAGACCAAGATGCACTAGTAAGTCACCTCAGGGATTGTCAAGGAAACAGCTGGGGTTTCAGAAAGGCCCCTCCTTCATTTCTCGCAGGCTTCTCCATGTTCTGATTTTCTTCTTCATCCATCACCCGAGTGGAGTATGATTTCCTACCAACTTCAACCTCGACACCCAGAATTGAACCCTGTTAGCCAAACCCATATTTAGCTTGAGAACATCCAAGCCGATCACTGTCGAGAGATCAGCAACCAAACATATTATCTAACAAAAAAAAAAGAAAAAAGGAAAAGAAAAGAAAAGAAAAGAAGACAGTTTGAAACAAAAGGGGAACAACAAATCATATGAAGAAACCGCTATTTCAAATGTTTAAAAGATCAACCATTTTAGTCATTACATTAACAAACAGGTCAATTAGTTGATTCTTTAACTTCTTAACAGGCGTTACCATAAGATATAATCTAATAATAACTAAAAATCAGATAACACACCTCCAAATTTGACTACTTTTAACATAAAAACTAATCAGGATGCTTCCATCTAAGCAAAATCTCAAGACTAGCAGATATTAACCAATTGACAAATAATAACCAATCTTCATTAGTTTCAGCACTATTGACAAAAAGATATAAGTTTTAATTAATCACTAAAAATCAGATAATACATCTCCTAAGATGACATCTTTTAAAATGAAAACTAATCAAGATTCTTACGTTTGAATAAAATCTCTAGACAAACAGATAATAAAAAGAATTGACAAAATCATGGCTGATCTTCATCTGGTTTAACGCAATAGACAAATAAAAGATATAGTTGAGTTAATCACTAAAAATCAAACGATACACCTCCAGATTTGACATATTTCGACATAAAAACTCATCAAGATTCCAACTTTTTGAAGGAACATCAAGATTGACAGAAACTCGCAAGACGTTATAAGAAAAAATCGAGAAAAGAAGCACATTTCCACAAGAGAAGACGGCACCTGCTCGCCCATGGGGACAACGAGGCGGCAGTCGCAGCTCCGGTTTCGCATGATGCAGTGGACGCGCCACCGGCCGCGGATGGCGACGAAGGCCGTGTCCAAGAAGCAGTCGGCCTCCAGGGCAATCTCGTTCATCTGGAGGGGGATCAGCGCCGGAGGGTCGCAGCGGCCGTACACGTGGGGCTGGTAACTCGGGATGTCAGGGTTGTCGACGATCCCCGGGTCGTCGACGACGGCGTACACCATCGGCGCCGCCGGGAGGAGGGACGCCGGCGACCTCTCCATCCCGCCGACGGGACGCGGCGGCGCGAACTGCCGGTCCTTCCCGGCGTATATCCGCTTCGCCAGCTTCAGCCCGTCCTCGACGGCCTTCGCGAACTCGTCGTCGGCCATCGTCGGCCGTCCGATCGGGATCCTGAGGGCGGAAGCAGAGAGGAGGAGAGGCGCCGGAGAAGCGAGGAATGAGCGAGAAATCCGCAGGACGAAGGGAAATGGGTGTCGGCCCGAATAATTAAATACCAAATTAAATAACCTAAATTTTGTATAAATTAATTCCCGTTGGAGAAAGAAAACTTGGTCCGAATCGCGTGGAGGTACCGGGCGCTACGGCGGGACGAGGCGGGGAAGGTATATAAGGCGGTGAACTCACACCGGTGCGTCTATCCCGAATTATATAATCTAATCTAATCTAATGTCTTCGGCGATTGGGGACGCACTTTGTCGAATAATGTGTCCGAAAGGTTCGGTAAGAACGGTTCGACACGTTGGAAGCGGAAGGACGGGGGAGAGAGAGAGAGAGAGAGAGAGAGTACTAATTAGTACGGAC
>KE504633.1:3962126-3982184 GCA_000441515.1 Elaeis oleifera | reverse complement strand
CCTACAAGGAGTGATCGATTCTATATTGACTACTCACAATCTCCATACATACTTCATCAAAATCAAAATTTTCACACACATCTCAAAGTGGCATGCTAGGGAATAACCAAATAAGGATCCATATACACAAGATACTATGGTGATCTCAGATCAAAAGATCACTTGCGCCACTCTCACTGGAGAACTATTTATCAACATGCTGTAAGGCTCTATCAGATGTTCTTCCTGTGGATCAGTTCAGTGAACTCATTTTTTAATGAGCACCTATATTTTGTATTAGTGTCATCACATAAATGATTGTGAGATCAATCACCCTCTCTATTGAGCATACATAGGATGACCAGTCTTACTGACATCATCGATCTCTGACTCGATGATCCAATGATTGAGAATATTTTAGATGGGACTGTCAAGATTTTAGGTCTCACTGGTATGATCTCATCATGGCCTTAAAATCATTATCTTAATCTATGGAGTTTATCATAATTATAAAAATTTGATGCAATAAATAATAAAATACAATACCTCATAAACAAATAATCAATGCCATACAAATGAGCAGGAAGATATCACAAAAAAGTTCCTTCGCATCACCCATGCGATTGACTTGTAGGGCACTATTCTTTCATCCACCTCACTATCAGCCACCATACTCAGTACATTAGACCTTCTTAATCTTCTTTCTTGTTCTTTCACTGTGAGCAATCTCGTTTGAAGTATCTGATCTCATTGCACTTGTAGCACCTGACTTCCTTCCTGCTCCTGCTCTTCCGAGACTTTGACTATCCCTTTGACTTGCCTTTTTTCCTTCCTCTTCTTGATCTCTTTTTCACGGCCAAGCCTTCCTGGGGAGCACCTTCCTTGGTCAACTTCTCCTATTGTTTATTGGACCGCAGCATCAAGACCATATCTTCATACTCCAGGGTCTCCTTGCCGTAGTGCAGCATTGTCACCAATAGATCATAGGAAGGAGGCAGCGAGCATAGCAGTAGTAACGACTTATCTTCCTTCTCCATCTTCACCTCAATGTTCAGCAACTCATTGCACATCTGATCAAATTTTTGGATGTGACCCAAGACATCTCTGTCTTCCTACATCCGAAGGTTGTATAGTCTTTTCTTCAACATCAGCTTGTTGCATATATTTTTTTCTATATACATGGTGTGCAACTTCGACCACAAATCTTTCGAAATTCTCTCCTCTAACACCGAATAGAGCACCGCATCTGCTGACGATCCACTGACATCCACTGACGATCCACTGAACAAGTCTTCTTCTCTAGGGACATCCACTGACGATCCGTCATCCCTTCAAACTTCAACTCTAATGCTTGATCCAGATCTATTTGAATCAGGAGATCTTCTATCCAAATTTTCACATGAAAAAGTTTCCTTTCCTATCAACCTTTTCAAAATAAACCTTCATGTTGCTTCCCATGATTAGATCCAAATCAAAAACACAACAAAACTCCAAGGGATTTAAGAAATACCTTGACAGGATCCTTATTGAAATTTCAGTCTTTGAAGATTTTCAACTTCTGGAGTCTTCTTCTTACTCCACACAATGCATGCTCTGATACCAATTATTGGAGTAATTTTTTAGGTTGTGGATATCAAGAAACAGCTAGGATCAGATCATGGAGGTCCTTGAAGGCTAGCAACACAGCAACACAAAAATAGCTTTCAGGATTTCAGTAACCTTATAAATCTTGTCGGTAGGATTTTTGTCTACGATTCAAATTTTTTCTCTATTAGATCTGAAATCTACTCTTTGAGATCTAGAAATACCCTTGATGAGGCCTCCAAAAAATAAAATATGGGGTGTGAAACTCCTCTTGAGCGGCCAAGAGGGGTGCACAAAAAGGGGCTTGCACAAAGGAGGGTGCTAGAAACCCTAGTGCCTCTTTTCTTTCTTTTTTGGGATTGGCGGCCAAGAAATCTTAGGATTTCTTGCTGCTAGAACATGGAAAAGATCAGAGAAAGAAAGAAAGAGAGAAAAAATTAAGAAGAAAATGATTTAGTATTCATTCGCTTCATCGAGTTAGAATATAGTGTATCTTTATATACAAGATCAATTTGATCCAACCCAAAAACTCTCCAGACTTACTCAATATAAGATTGCACTCACCCAAGTCCATGTACATCTATGACTTGACTCAATCTCATAATCTGAGACTCAATCCTAGTTTAAATATAAGTTAGCCCCTTAAGACCTAAAACCTCTGAACCTCAAGATCCGAACGGCTGACAGTCTTTCATCCTAGGGCCCAAACTAGCCCTAGAAATCCTATGACCACCTCATGGACTTTGGATCTTGATCTTATCCTTGGTCCCTTGAGCCTTGGGAGCACCACATAAGGTTCAACAAAGAGCACTTATAAATATTGCATATTCTACCAAAGGGGAATATGTGATATTGTGTTTAGGCTCTTCTTTGTATCTTAGATTGTTTATATGCCTATTGACTAATGTTTTGCATTCTTGCTATTTGATTATACAATTTTATTTAGTGTGAACAATAATAATGTTGCTGTTGAGGTCTTGATTGAGTCAAATTATAATTAGAAGTAAAAGCAAGATATGAAATTTGCTCTAGAGATTGCTGGTATTGACCTAGCATTACGTGAGAATAAATCTGATAACCTAATAAAAAAATATTATTTTACCAAATAGAAAAAGTCTGATAGGCTTAGCTTGATTGCTATTAAGAGATCTATTTTTGAGTATTTTCTAAGTGGCCTGTCAGAGACCAATAATGCTAAAGAACTTTTGATGTTATAGGATAGAGATACCTTGTGTCTAAAAATGCTGAGTCTGGATGCCTAATGAAAGAACTGACCTCTATAAGAAATCATAATGTTGGGGTGTCAGAAATATATTCTAAAATGGTTCATCTCCAAACCAAGCTTAAGGATCTTAAAATTGAACTGCATAATTCTTTTCTTGTGCCTCATACTTTGAATTCCTTACCTGCTGAATTCTCCCAGATTAAAACTACCTATAGCACTCTAAATAAAATTTGGAGTGTTAGTGACTTGATCATCAAATGTGTTGCTGAGGAAGAAAAGATTAAGAAAGAAAAGAGTAAGAGTTTTCTTCTTTCCTTCCAATCCAAACCTCATTCCGACAAGAATTTTATAAATCAAAAAAGATGTAAACCTATTGCTTCTAGATAGTCTCAAGATACTAAAGGATATTGTAACAATCCTGGTTAGAATCATTTTGTAGGAGGTTCCAAAGCTACCATTAGAAAAAATATCAAATATTTTATTGTAAAAAGAAAGGCCATATAAAAGTCAGTGCCATAAGTTTAAGTCTTGGATAGAAAAGAAAGAAATACTGAAAGGTAAGCCCCTAGCTCTTGTTTGTTATGAGTCAAATGTAGTCAATGTCTCCATTAATTCCCGATGGATTGATAGTGGTATCACAACTTATGTTATCATTTCTTTGTCGGGGTTCATAAGTAAGTGGAAACCAAATCTGAAGGAAGCCAAGCTGAAATAAGAATAATCTTGAAGTTAAAGTAGAATATATATGAGTAGTCAAGTTGTCTTTAGAGTCTGATTTTGAAATTTTCTTAGAGAATATCTTTTATGTACCTTCTTTTAGAAGAAATTTGATTTTTGTTTCTTTTTTAGATAGGCTTGGATTTGGTTTTGATTTTCACAATGGAAAAGTTAATTTGATATTTAATTCTCAAATTATTGGTTATGGTATTTTGAATGATGAATTATATATATTATGTTTAGCTTGTGATAATCCCTATGCTTCTTTAAATATTGAGAATGTAGTTGCAAAATATTGTAGAATTAAAGATAGATCCTCTATGTTGTGGCACAAGTGCTTAGGGTACATATCTAAGGAAAGAATTGATAGATTGACTAAGGATGACATTCCATCCACTTTAGATTTTCGAGATATGGAGATTTATATTGATTGTATTAGAAGAAAATTAACAAAGATGAAAAAAGAGGTGACTCATAGTTCAGGCCTTTTGAAAATAATTCACACTGACATTGGTGGATCTTATTCCTCTATATATAATCTATATATTTTATCTTATTTATTGATGATTTTCTCGATACGGTTATATTTATTTAATTAAAAAAATCAGATGCTCCTAAAAAATTTAAAATCTTCAAAATAGAAGTTAAAAATAATTGGAAAAGATCATTAAGATTATGAGATCTGATCGTGGGGATGAGTATTATGGCAAATATGATGTGGCAGGATAGCATATGGGTTTATTTGTCAAATACTTATAGGATTGTGGTATTGTTGTCCAATATATCATGTCTGATAGCCTTAAGCAGAATGGTATAATCGAGAGACGTAATCGCACCCTTAAAGATATGATAAGGAGCATGATGAGTAGGTCTAACTTTCAGAATATTTATGGGTGAGGCTCTTAAAATTATCTTATACATCCTTAATAGAGTTCTCATTAAATCTATGCCTAAAACATCTTTCAAATTTTGGACTGATAGAAAATAAAATTTAAACCATTTTCAGATTTGAATTATCCTACAGAAGTAAAATATATAATCTGATATAGAAAAAGACTGACCGCAGAACTAGCCATTGTTATTTCATTAGGTATCCAAAATATGGTAAAAGATACAAGTTCTATAGTCTTGAAAGATGTAACAAAATTGTAAAGTCACTGACCGCTAAATTTTAAACTTGATGTGGCTGGTGCTGAATTTTTTTAGACTATTGATATTGACAGCAGTCAGATTGAGATTGTCTCTATTTTTAGGACTGTCCATAATTCGATTTCAGATCGAAAATCAGTCCGAATCGAACCAAAAAATCAAACCGAATATAGTTCAGTTCGATTTTTATTTTATTTTTAAGAATTTCAATTTTTGATTTGGTTTGCTTAAAAATTGAGAAGTCCAAAAATTGAATCAAAAATTGAAGTCAACTTTGGTCAACTTTATGAAATAATTACTAATTTTATTTAAATTTATGTTGTTTACTATGTTGAGAACTTGTTGGTTATATGGATGCATGATTGGATATTTAGATTTGGTCTATTTTATAATTTATTATGATGCTTACTTATTTATTTGTATTGTAGATGATATAGTTTTGATATGTTATATTTTGCTTATTATTAATTTATCAATTATCAATGTACCATTACTCATCAATTATTAATTTTAATGTAAAAATTATCAATCAACAAATTCAACAGATCTTGAATTTAATTAAATATAATGTAATAAACTAATAATGAATCGATAATAATTATTGAATATGTTGTATCAAAAAAAGATAATTAAAAATTTATAAAAAACTGAATAATCGAATTGAATCGAAATTCTCGATTCAGTTTCGATTTGGTTCCTCTCTTATTCGGGTTAGTTTTCGATTTTATTTTTTATTATTCGATTTTGGATCGGATCGGTTCGGATCGAGTTGGGTCGGTTAAAATCAAATGAACAGCCCTATCTATTCCTATATCCATATCACATGAAAATATAGTTCCTACACCCATTAATAGAGTGTATGTTTAGGTCCCTGATTCTCCTGCTCCTGTTGAGAATCTTCAACCAGTTCAGTCTATTGAGGAGATGCTATTAAGGAGATCTGTCAGACAAAAGAGCTCTGCCATTTTTGAAGATTTCCTTATCTACCTTAGGGAAACTGACTATAATATTAGGTATGCAATTGATCTAATAATATATCATGATGCTGTGAGCTGTCTCCAGTCTAATTTGTGAATAGATGCTATGAAAGAGAAAATACAGTCTATGGCCAATAATGAAGTGTGAGAACTTATTGAGCCTTCTGAGAATTATAAATCTATTGAGTGCAAGTGGATGTATAAGACTAAGAAAGATTCTAAAGAAAGAATTGAGCGTTTCAAGGCTAGGTTGGTTGCTAAAGATTTTACTCGGAGAGAAGGAATTAACTATACTGAAACTTTCTCTCCAGTATACTTAAAAGATTCCTTCAGAATTATTATATCTTTTAGTGGCTCATTATAACCTGAAGCTTTATCAGATGGATGTTAAATTACTTTTTTAATGATAATTTCAGTGAGGAAGTATATATAAACAGTTTGAGGATTTTCAAGAAAGTAGAAGAGAGCATTTAGTCTGCAAATTGAGGAAGTCTATCTATGGCTTGAAACAAGCATCTCGACAATGATACTTGAAATTTGATGAGGTGGTAACCTCTCTTGATTTTAAAAAAATAAATTAATCAATGCATCTATCTCAAAATCAGTGAAAGTAAGTTTATATTTCTTATTTTGTATGTTAATGAAATTTTGCTGGTTAGTAGTAATTTAGGATTGCTTAATGAGATTAGACAAATGTCATCTAGGATTTTTGATATAAAAGATCTTGGGGAGGCAATTTTTATCTTAGGTATTAAAATTCACAACAATAAATCACGTCATCTGTTGGGTTTATCACAGAAGACATACATTAACAAGGTTCTTAAAAGATTTAATATACAGAATTACAAACTATGTGATATGTCTGTTGTCAAAAATGATAAGTTCAATAAAGATCAGTACCCCAGAAATGAGCTTGAGAAAAATCAGATGAAGAATGTGCCTTATGCCAGTACTTTAGGAAGTTTAATATATATTCAGATTTACAGCAAACCTGACATTGCCTATATAATGAGAGTTTTTGGTAGGTATCTGTCAAATCCAGGCTTCCAACATTGAGTTGCTGTAAAGAGAGTAATGAGATACTTACAGAAATTAAGGATTACATGCTTGTGTATAGAAGATCTGATAATCTAGACTTAGTGGGATATTCAGATTCAGATCTTGTTGGGTGTCCTAATGATTTTAAATTAACTTCATGATATATTTTTATATTAGCTAGGGGTGCAGTATCCTGGAGGAGTGTTAAACAGACCCTGACTGCTTCTTCCACTTTGCAAGCTGAATTCACTGCCTACTATAGGGCTGCTACTCAAGCTATTTAGTTGAAAAATTTTGTTATAGGGCTTTGGGTTGTTCATTCTATCACTAAATTACTGACAATCTATTGTGATAATAGAGCTACTGTGTTTTTTATAAAGAATAATAAATCTTTCAGTAGATTTAAATATTTGAAGCGGAAGTACTTGACAGTAATAGACCTTGTGAAGAAAAAAGACATAACTGTTGAGTCATAGATATAAAATCTATGTTGGTTAATCCTCTGATCAAGGTTTTGAGGCCCATATGCTTTACAAGGCTTATTGAAAATATGGATATATTGAGTTCTTTTGATATACTTGATTAGTGGGAATGACTTTGAATTTATACTTTATTAATGTTTTATTGTTATGGATCTTTTTCATCTCATAAACCTATGATGAATATTAATATACATTGTTGATATGATAAATTGATGGTATATTTATATTAATTCTTTTGGTTATGTGTACATATTTGTTTTAATTCATTTATAGATATTTTTATTTATATAAATATTATATAAAATTTGAGATCGAGTGTCGAGTCTCAGATATATTATGTTATTTCGTCATTGATACATGTTGAGTATGTGAGACAGAATGGCTTATAGTTGAAGTTGTTAAACTTTCTCTTACTTATTTTGTATCCAAGGATGTTGAAGAGAAATTAGAAGATCGATAATAAAATAACATGTGTTTGGATCACTTTTAGATGCTATTTTCTTACTACACTGTGACATCAAGACTCATGTTGATAGTGTTAGTGATGTTTGTAACTATTGATAGATCTTGTGTCAAATAAAGGATGCAATATAATGACTCCCATGATTCAGTATGATTGATACTATTGGTTGAGTTAATTCCAAGATGCTATTCATGGATTATATACATATATTTCAAAAAATTATGGCCATATATTATATTTTTATTATTCAGTCCTAAAGTCATTTTAAAATAAATATTTTAAAAATTAAATTATAATTAATGTTGTTTGAGTGAGAGAATGTGAGATTTTCTTAATTATGGGTTGCTATTAATTATTATTTATTTATTAAAATGAATTGATTATATGATCCGAGTTAATCGACATGCATGTAAACCCAATATTGTTAATGATCCTTGTGTTTTGGGCTATGCAAAGCTTATATTGGATGGTGTGGTTGACGTGACACAGTGTAGGCCTGAATCCGATGCAAGTCCATGATGGAAAGGTCTGTTAGGATTAGTTTTGAATGACTAGATCTCCTCTACACTTTCCATAAATATCATGAGATTAGTTTTCAAGCTTGTCCTATTAAATAGCTACTTGTTGAGAGAAAGTTGGAGAGAAGGACTTGGCTTTTGATGTTCGTCCGAGCATCTGTGATCGATTAATTATTCGAAATCTATGATGAATATTAGTATGCATCCTAAATCTTGGTTTATGAATCTCTTACATGTAGAGATCTATTCTTGAATTAAGATTTTGTATTATAATCTTCTGTATGAGATTTATGAAAAAATTTCAACAAATCCATGCAAATATGTATTTAGTCTCATACCAGTTATTCACTGGGAAGATCTTTGATACTTTTATAGGACCAAAGAACCTAAATATTATGTTTTGGATAGTCCTTATGTGTGTGATTTTGGCATGTTATAAATAGTATCAGAATCGATCTAGTTTATAGTCTATGTGGACTCGAGGATACTATAGTATGATTTTATTGGGATTGACCATGAGCTAATTATGGTATCTATGAATGGATATATCAATTTAGACCCTTAGCCTGGCTAAGACGTCGAGGCTTAAATGGGAGGAGTATATAAGGAGTCATGCGAGTGTGTATTTAATTCTATAACGATTATTTGTTGAAAATTTTTTGGATATTTATATAGGATCAAGAAACTCAAATAATATCTCCGAATTAGTATTTTTAGATGAGATCTTGATTCATGACAAATGATATCAGAGCCGATCCAATCTATAATCTATGTGGATTATGGGATATTATATTGGATTTATTGGGATTGATCATGGGTCAATCATGATATTTGTGAATGAATTTGCATAAATTTAGACCTTAACCTAGTAAGGACGTCAAGGCTTAAATGAGAGAGTATATAAAAATTCGTGCTGATATGTATTTAGTTCCACATCGATTATTTACTAGAAAGATTTTAGATACTTATCCAAATAAAAATCTTCGGATTAGTTTTTACAGTAACCCTTCTTCTAATCTCAATAGCAATGTCCTATACATAAAGGAGAAATGCCATGGTGTGCTTGCAAATACTAAATCTTGAGCAAAAAGAACAATTCGGCCATACATGCAAAGCAATGTATCTTGAATTATGCTGGCTATGCTGCCTATTGTATATCTGTAATCAGTATGAACTTTGGTTTAATTTATAATTAAATATCATTAACTAAACAAAACTACAATATTAATGTTTTTATTGACAAGTACAACATTCCCTCAACAATAAATTACATCTCAATCATTCCCTCACCAGTGTAGTATTACATTGATATGTGCCACAGCAGGGAGTTATTATACATGTATGATTATTGTATAATACATGTTAGTTAGTATTGTTGCTTTGATGTTTATAGTGAATCGATAAACTAGGTCAGTTTTTAATTCTGCTCATTAGTTGCTTCACCATGGATTAATTAGTAAAACTATTTCAATACTAATTATGTATTTCTAGCCACCATAGTCTCGTTCCTCATTTACCCACATGGGTCTTATATTGCTCAGGAAATTTAGATATGAATTCATATATATTTCTCATTTTTTGCAGTTATAGATTAAGATTATAATTAGCAACATATGTCATTCAGATGAATTACTATTTGAAGAAGTATGTCAAGACTTATAACAAATTTTTAATAATAAGCCATCCTCCTCCCTGTCATCGTCCCCACCTCCTAGGCCCCTCCTCTTTTTCTCTATACGAAGATTATTTTTTACAATTTTACTATTTTTAAATAGTTTAATTTGAATTTGACTCTTTGTAAATGAAAAAGAAACGTAAGTTTCACTCTAATGTTATACATTTTCCATATTATATGAAAATGAAGTGATCTTAGTTATTTGAATAAGTATTATTTTGAGCAATTTATTTTTGACATTTGTTTATTTAGAGCACGATTCATATATAAAAATCGATTACGAGACTATGCTCAAATATTGGACATAATTAGGGTACAATCGAGTCAAGTTGCTGGAAGTTCAAACTTGACTCGACTCAAAATACTCCGAATCGAGTATCGCTTTGAGATCAACCGAGCTTTGATATCTCAAGTTCAAACTTGGCTCGATGAAAAATAAGTAAAATTCGAGATCAACTCGACTCAACTCAAATATCAATTGAGTCATACTCGAGCTCGAAATCGAGTCTTAGTCTACTAATAATATATGTATATATTAATATATATTATAATAAAAAAATATTATTAAATATGTATATAAATTTGAGTAGGCTTGTGAGTTTTCAAGTTGAATATTTTACTACTCGAGTTTGATTCAAAAAACTATTCGAGCTACTAGAGCTTAATAATAACTGAATAGAGTCGAGTTCGAGTAGCTCGTGAGCGATTTGACTCATTTATATTCCTAGGCATAACATTGCCAAGTTATCATATAGTTCAATGAAGATATCTACATAAACCACTAGTTAGAGCTACGACACAATAGGAATAGATGGGGTGACATTCATTTTATCTCATAATTTTTTAATCAAAAGAAATGGAGCAATATATGGCAAAACATGCTTTAAAGAGCGAAAAGAAACAGAGGAGGCCATATCCCAGTGTCCCATATTCGTGGTATAAGATATATTACATTAAAATTCTAATGATGGATAAACAACTTGCTTATATAAAAGTTATGGATATAAAATAATTTTTTTTTATATATGTAAGATATTATATATTTCTATATTTGTTTGTATTTTGAGATATAAGGATGTTAGTTTGGCATTTTTTAAGAAAATAAAGCCTAAATAAATAAGTAATTTTGGTGTGTTTGATATTGTTGTTATTTTTGCATGTTTATTTCCATATAAATCAGAAAAATATGGCATAGAATTTAGTATTTAAAGTAATATTGAGATGAAACTTTCACTATACTTTCCCTTTTTTTTTGCACTATACAAAAATAATAAATATTCATTTTTATGAAATCAAAAAGCTTTGCGAATAATTTGAGAGAATAAAAGATTTTCATCATATACGTCCTTCAATCTAATATTCATTCTTAAAATTTGAGAATAAAATAAAGATATGAGAAGTACCAAATGGGTTATTCTCCTATTTTTGCTACACATGAAAGGGGCAACTTTCAACCTAAATCCTATTTCATTCCCCAATTTTTTAAATCAAACTGCACACAAATGGAATAGATATGATTTATCTTCAAGTTCAATCATAATTATTATAGTGCTGAATTATCAAAAAATTTTTAATCATATGTGAATTTTTTTTGAATGAATTGTTTCTAATTAATTTAAGAAACTCCGTGCGTTATTAACTAATAATACCATAAATTGTTTCTAATAATATTTCTTTTCTTTTTGCCTCTCCCATGGTCCCACATTTATTTTAAATAAATATATTTTAAATATTTTAAAAACCCATATTTCTAGCTCAACTGCCCCCAACGCCAGGTTCGTGCCTCGCCGCATAATCGTCTGCTTATTTTTTCAGTGAAAATATGGATTGCAATAATAATTCAAGAGAGGGTTTATATATAAAAAATGCATTTTTGACATTTTTCTTCGCCCGGTAATGTTTCTTGCAGCGCAAACTAGCTTTCGGGAGCTCTCTCTTTACAAGCCAGCGACGCTCGCTCACCCGCCCGCGGAGAAAACCCTAGCCCTAGTCTCGATCGAAGGTATCGCACGATGAGTCGCGGAACCGGAGCCGGCTACGATCGCCATATCACTATCTTCTCTCCCGAGGGCCGCCTCTACCAAGTTGGTGAGTTCTAGGATTTTGAATTTCCGTCCCATGTTTCTCCGACTAGATCGATCTCCTTCAGATCCTTTTCTCTAGTTCGTAGTTAGATCAGTCGTGGGAGTTTCGAGGGTATTTATCTAAAACGTTGTTCCGTTGGGGAAAAAATTGGGTTTTTGATCGTTATGTATGTGTTTCTGGGTGATTGAAACAGAGTATGCGTTTAAAGCCGTGAAGGCCGCCGGGATCACGTCGATTGGAGTCCGAGGGAAGGATTCTGTGTGTGTCGTCACTCAGAAGAAGGTCCCGGTGAGTATTTCTCGATCTGATTGCGCATAATATGGTTCAAAAGATGATCTTTGGTGCTGTAATTTTGTGTGATTTGGGTTTGGCGATGAAAAATCGAATGTAGGACAAGCTGTTGGATCAGACGAGCGTCACACACCTCTTTCCCATCACAAAGTACCTTGGACTGTTAGCTACTGGGATGACAGGTTTTTCTTGTGATGCCCCTTCTTTTGATTTATTGCCTTCATTTATACGATGTGTATTCCAATTTGTGTTTTTGGTCTTCCGAATTACTTGTAAATTCTGCTTTTTTAAAGACATTAAACAAGTATACTATCAAATCATCGAATGAAACTACTAATTTTCCTTGGCTTAATTTTATTATTATCATTTCTTTAGTTTTTGCATCGCACCGTGACTCTTGCATACATAGCATCTTTTTTCCCTGGATACTCTCATCCAGCATTTTATCTGCACCACAACATATAGATGGTAATTTAGCAATCGACCTAACGATGAACCAGTCTCTTTAAGTCATCACATCCTTAGCCTTTATATCTTAGAAAGTAAGATTTGTTGTACAGACCACAATTGTGTTGCCTAAAAGAGTAATGTGTGGAAGAAGGAGAAGTTTAAAGAGGAAGAGGAACGTGAGGCAGAGAAAGAGTAATGGCTTAAGACTGTGATCTTGCTGAAAGATAGGGGTTGAAAGAAAGTTGGATAAGTTACTTCCATGAATTAGTAAATGTCTATAATTTTGATTTAAGTATTAAAAAAAGGGATAAGACATCCGGGATCAGTGAAATGTGAGTTCTGTTACAAAAATAGAATTAATTGTTACAATTGGGTTAATTTGGTAAACTAACTTGTTTGGTTATATATTGAAATTGAGAAAATGCTGAAAATGCTATACAATTGAAGGCAAAATATTCAATATTAACCAAGTTCATCTATGTAATAAAGATGGTATAGAAAACTGGACCAACTGTCATGGAATTAATCTTAAGAGTCACTTTATAATATTATGGAAGAGGGTGATGAAGATGTGTTAAGGAAGTGATATCTATTATCATAGCAAGATGAGTTCATACCTTCTGACATTGAAAGGTAGATCCATGTTTTGATGTCTGCTAAGTTGATTGTCAAACCAATTCTTACATTTACATCTTTCTGTTCATTTTGATTTCTGTGGCAGTTGATGGAAAGTTATGTCATGAAGATGTATGTTAAGAACATCCCATATGTGCATTGATGTGTGATTATTTTAGAGTCAGATATGTGTGACTAACATTCTTAGTGGCTTTATACATACCCTTTTCTATTTAGCAGTGCCAAATCTGAGTTCTTTGGTTATTCCAGCTGATGCAAGGTCTTTGGTCCATCAAGCAAGGAATGAGGCAGCTGAGTTTCGTTCAAATGGGGATATGAGATGCCTGTCGATGTATTAGCCAAGTGGTATGTGTTTTGGTGCATGATGTTAAATATTTCTGCTGGTGATTGTCACTCAATTTAGAATAGCATGACTTTCTTTTGTTCTGTGCTATATGCTGTGGGCATACTGTTTGTGCAGGATTGCACCTAAAAGTATTTGCTAGTTTCAAGAGATTTTTTTGCAAAGCTATATAATGAGTATATAAGTGTTTTATTTGTGGAACATGCTTGGATTATATGCTATTTATGTATTTTTTCGATTTTTATCTGGGAACACCTTTCTTGTGAAAATTGTGCAATCATGCTTGTTGACTTATGCAGTTAACTTGCCTGCCAATTTCAAAGCCCATATATTCTACAAGGCTTACTGGGAGCTTAAATGCTAGTGTCATCATATAGTAAGAGGTGAAATGTGGGCTGTGAATCAATTTCTATTCAAATATGTGTAACTGAGAAATTCTTTTCTACCTATCCAGAACAATCTGGAGGCACTTTGCATAAATATTGATATATAATATGCTTGATAAAACCTGAGTTTGTGATCCTTCTAGAAGAGGCTAAGGAAATGGAGATTTGGGTGTACCAACTGATCTTTCTTATTTCACGGAACCCTGCGGGTGAATAAATGTGGGTTGGGGCTTTCTATTGGGAGAAGCTTGTGAGTCACTTACCACAAAGCTGACATTCCATGAGATAGTCAGAGCAACTCGTTAGCCTCTTTTTCTCTATCAAATTTTCTTTCTTGGAGCTTATGTAGAGTGAATGGTAAGGTTTTCAATGCCTCTGCATTGTTCCAATCATGTGTTCCCATGCTCACCTGCTGTTCTTTTACTCAAGATGTGCATCTCCAACATCATTCAGTGTCTTTCGGATAAACCAGTTTGCCATGTAGTTCTGACCTAGTGTCTTGTATAAAATAATAGGAAGGTTTGATTATTTCCAAGAATTATAATATTGGTTGCTGCATGTGGGGGTTCATGAGTTGTGCTTACTGAGGGCAAATTCTTAGTTTTGCACATGCCGTGGTGCAACTTATCATACTAAGTGCAAATTCTTCGATAGCTGGCCAACTCATTATAGAAGTACTAACCTTTCCGTTTATCATTGTTGGGCTCACTATATGCATTCGTGAATCCTCCTCCTCCTTCACGAACTCTCTCTTCTATGAACAATACAACCCTTATGAGTAGCCTGTACAGGATCTTTAACCCCCCTCAGAAGGTTTGTTTCCTCCCAGACCCTCGAGGTAGAATCAGTATCAGCAACACAATGGCACCACCAACATGATTACCCTCTCTAAGAACATGCAAAACAAAATCCAGGGAGCGGAGTTTGAGTTTGATATCAAGCAAATAGGGATGGTAAGTTGGAGCGGCAGCCTGATGAAGGATCCATCATGAGTTCCTCTTCTTTGCCATGGAATATTTTGTGTGCAATTGTACTTCATCCTTTCTTCAAAACCATTCACCAATAATAACTGCTTTCATATATTTTCACATTTTGTGGTTGATTCTAATTTTGAATTGAATATATGTATTTTTTTAAAAAATAATGAGTTTAATTAAAATCCTTTTATACCATGTTAAAACTACAGAATCTGAGAAAGCTGCTGAAGGTGAAGCTTAAGCTATGTCTTTGCTTCCAGATGCTGTTTTTTATGTCATTTGGTTTCTGATTAGAGTACTCAGCTATTAAGAATGAAATATTGATAATAATGAAACTCTTTTTTCTTCTCTGGAATCTTGTATGGTATTTCATTTTTCTGAAGACAGTTATCGATAGTCTTTTATCTTATATACTTTAATATATGTGCAGGATAGCTGACAAATCTCAAATATATACACAGCATGCCTATATGAGGCCCCTCGGAGTAGGTCAGTTTCTGAAATATTATTATTGACATTGTAAAGCTTCAATGTGTTCAAAGAAATTTGATCCAGACATCTGGAGTAGGATGTTTTCCCTCAGATCTGTCTGGATTGTTGTTTTTCTTGCTCTTCCTTTTATTTGTTTGTTCCTCTTATCTTCTTCTTCTTCTTCTTCTTATTATTATTATTATTATTGTTATTCTTTTTACTTTTTCACTTTTTGCTTTTTTCCTTCTTATCTTCTTCTCTCTCATTTTTTGCTTGCTACGTCTCTTTGGATTATGAAGCTGCTATGATCTTGGGCATTGATGAAGAGAAAGGGCCTCAACTCTTCAAATGTGACCCAGCTGGACATTTCTTTGGACACAAGGTATGCAAGTTTTGTGAGCTGCATCTTTTGGCTTGACATTTTCATGCAGGAGAAGTTTTTAGGGAATGCTTGTAAGAGTAAGACTTTTAAAAAAGTATTGGCTTCAAGCCTTAAAGATGGTCACTGGAATAGGGGACATGTTTAGGATTGGAATGAATGGAGGGATTACGATTCAGAAGTATGAATGGAGGGATTATGATTCAGAACTCAAACCTGTCACCGTTGATTAGGCTCGTTAGTTTGTAGTCATAAACATGAGTCGCAGCTTTGGTAATTATTTCTGTCATTCCAGTCATTCCATCAATAACTGACTTCTGTACCCATGGGAAACATCATTCAGCTATTATCTTTTGGAACTTCTAACTGATTATATATTATAGTTTACCCCGATCATGCCATCTTCTGGCATCTGCATGGTATAGAAAATTTGAGAGTTTATGGTTTTCTTGAATTATCAGACAATTGAACTAAGTTAACTGATTGCTATAGGAGATTTATTTAATACATACATGTGCACAGCCTGTTTCTGGGTTCTAATGAGACATGGGGCTTTCTTTGTAATTAATTTCTAGATGCATTTTGACAATGATTGCAAGCATTCTTCAGATCTTATACTTTAGTTAGCCTGGTAGCATGGTCATAAGCGTATGAAGAAGAAGATGTAATTTGTTATACTACTATCAGGGGTAGAAGTTGATGGACAAAATAATGACAAATGCAACATGGGATTTATAAGGGCCTTGTGATGATTTTCAGGTATCTGGGGCTGTAAGTAGTCCTGTTAGGCTCGAGGAGCTCTAGCCATAGGGCAAGTTTAGAACTCCCATGAAGAAACTCATGTTATCAGTACCCTTATCACCCGATCTAACTTAACTGCCTATTAAATGCTAGTACATCATATTTGTATTAGATGATTACTGAATTAATTCTTGATTTGATTCGTAATGTTCCAACTTTGTTAGATGTCATTTATTTTCATAGAGAAACACTGGCCCTTTCTTATGAATTTGCTAATTGATCTATTAATTAATATGCTTGTTGTTAACTGGCTTTTCCTCTGACCTTTATACAGGCATTTAATTAATACTTTTTGAGGTGCTGTCTATTTTTAACCAGTTATTCTTATCTGTTGATGAGAGTGTTTGATTCATGTCCTGATATTCTGCAGTTAATTGTTTAGATTTCAGCTGCAATTTTTAACGCAATTCTTGAACACTTTCCTACATTTATTCCCAGGCTACAAGTTCTGGCCTGAAAGAGCAAGAAGCGATCAACTTTTGGAGAAGAAAATGAAGAATGATCCTAAATTCTCATATGAGGAGACTGTGCAGGTAAATAAATTTGTGTGTATGAGTATTGACATGTATTAAGCATTTGATGCATGTACTAGATATGTATGTTCAGATTAACCATAGTTTCGACGAAAGGATCCTGCTAAGGAACAATCAGTATGATTTCCTGGCTAGATATTCTTTTCTGATTGTGTGGAACCTTACTCCATTTGCTTGATCTCTAGGAGTAATAATCCATGGGATCATACAATGTCTTTGTGAAATTACACTTGACCTTTTCCTGTAAGTAGACTGGTAGATGTTGTTTTAGCTGTTATTAATTTGAAAATATTCTTTCTTGAGTTTAATTGTGCGGTAAGTCTGTTTGCTTGAAATCCAGAAGCAATGATCCATGGGATCATGCCATGTCTTTGTGAAATTACAGTTGGCCTTTTCCCATAAGCAGATGGACAAATGCTGTTTTACCTGTTACTAATTTGCAAATATTCTTTAAGGAGCTGAATTGTGAGGTTGTATTATTCTTTTCTTAAAAATATGATTTACATAGCTCAAGGTTTCCCCTTAAGTTACCATATTGTCAATGGTTCTCTCTCTCTCTCTGAATTGCATCCTATGATTCCTTTTCTAATTATTTCTAGTATAATCACATATTGTTAATCAATTCAAAGCATTCTTGCTTATAAACACCTATCTCTATATTATCTACTTGCCTTTTGATTATTGTAGACTGCAATATCTGCTCTGCAATCAGTTCTGCAGGAGGATTTCAAGGCTACTGAAATTGAGGTAATGCTTCTTACTTTCCAAAGGATCATAACTTTTCATTATTAACAAACTTTTAGCATGCATAAGGTTTGGAAATGTTTAGGCACCATCAAACCTGACCACGATTGCAAACAGATTGGATCTACCTGAGATCCAACTTGGATCCCTACCCAAGCTATGTGAATGTTTTGGATTGGATTTGGCTCTGAACTTAGACATATTTGTACTTGGGTCACGTTTGGGTCTTCCATGTTGTGACTCTAGCCAGGAGCTGGAACAAAATGGACCGAAAAAAGGGTTAACCACCAGATCTAAGGCAACCTAATTATATATGATACCATGCTTTTTTAATGAAATAACAATTTTAGTATCAACAAACTTAATACTTCATTAGATCTGCCAAATTATTCATAAAGAGAGGTGGCAGTGGCAAGGGTTAAGCTCCATGCAAGCTATCATACTTGAAATTAGAAATAATACATCAAAGGGCAATTCTGGTTGCTCAACTATCCAACCACATGACATATCTCTTGCATTTGAGGGTTGTTAATATCTTGCAAATTTCTATATTATCAAGATGCCCATATCTCTCTAGATTACAAGATCATGTCACCCTCCAAATCCTCTAATCCTTCTCTTGGCTTGTCTCCTTGCCCTTGCACCCACGTGGAGATATTAGATGGATGACATGCTGAAATACCCGTATGCTATTTTGTCTTAATTTAGAAGCATGAGGTATCCAAACGCAGAGTGGAGCGAATTGGGAGATTGAACTTTTTGAGTCTTAGGTGAGCAGAATATGATCCGACCCACCAATCCGATCCGTGTTCGGTTTGCCATAAACATGTTTGGATATAGGCAAATGGGTTTGGACCATAAACAGGTCAGTCTATTTAACCTGTTTAATATTTGGATCGGATTTGAATTTGAGATATCTGATCCATTTAATTCGTTTAATATTCAGCTTGGATTAAGTCAGATAATCTGTTTAACCCATTTAACTTGTTTAATTCGTTTAAGATTTGTTTAACTTGTTTAAAATCTGCTTAACTTGTTTCTGACCCATTAAATCTGATCTGTTTAACCTGTTTAACTAAACGGATTAAATGGATCGGGTTGGGTTACCTGTTTAATAAACAGGTTGGATTCAGATTTGAATGTTTAACCTATTTAATAAACATGTTGGATTTGGGTTGATGATTTTTTGACCCGACCTGCATTGACGCGATTCATATCCGACCCGACCCGACCCCATTGCCACCCTTATTTGTGATCTTAAATTTTTGATGCTATGTGCTATAACTCTTTGATAGTTGTTGCAAGAGAATTAGTTTGTGTCAGATCTTGGCTATTTGTTTAACCTGAGCTTGACCTGGACTGGAATTTGGATAGTGTTGACTGTTCTAAACTGAACACATTTCCATTTGGTCAACTGCGACTTGGGGGTGGGAGGGGAGGGAGTGGCAGTGGAGAGAGAGAGAGAGAGAGCACTGTGGTGTTCGTTCATTGAGAGGAATGTCAGAGTTTGGGTAGTTTGTTGGTGAGAGAGGTAGAGTCTAGGGGTGGCAATCAGGTCGGGTTGGGTCATAAACGGGTCGGGTCAGAAAATCATCAACCCAAACCCGACTTGTTTATTAAACGAGTCAAAAATTCAAACCTGAACCTGACCTGTTTATTAAATAGGTAATCCGATCCGATCTGTTTAATCCGTTTATTAAATAAGTCAAATTAGGTTAAACGGTTAAACGGATCGAGTTAAATGGGTCAGAAACAGGTTAAACTGGTTTTAAACAGGTCTTAAATTTGTTAAACAGATTAAACAAGTCGGGTTAAATGGGTCAGAAATAGGTTAAACAGGTTAAATGGGTTATCTGACTCAACCTGACCTGAATATTAAATGGGTCAGATATCTAAAATCCATATCCTACCTAATTATTAAACGGGTTAAACGGGTCGACTTGTTTATGATCCAAACTCGTTTAGCTTAAATCCTAACTTGTTTATGACGGGTCAAATATGGATCGGGTTGGTGGGTCGGATCATATTTTGCCAATCCTAGGTAGAGAGAGCCAGTATCAGCTGTTGGCCATAGACTTAGACTGGGGTAGGTCATTGTTTCTCAAAGGAAGGTGGTGGAAGTCCTTTTTTTTTGTTGGGGGGGGGGGGTGGTTGG
>KE504633.1:3944796-3962106 GCA_000441515.1 Elaeis oleifera | reverse complement strand
GGGGGCCTTCTTATGATCAGACTTGCTCTCGCATCCAGACCAGCTCTCTTAAAATTTAGAACCCAATAAATTCTGATAGATTTGAGGAATACCTGGCTCCATGTTACCCCATTCCTAAAGCTCTGATAGACAGACCTTAACCAGGACCTCGTTATAAGTTGGTCAAAGATTTTTGGCCAGACCTGGTTCTTGATGAGGTTCCTCTTGTCCAAACTAGATTTTCTCTGGGTCAGGTTGGACAATTTTTTGCTGCCTCTACTCTATGATGCCCAAATCTTCTATCAAAAAACCAGTGTCTTTTATCCAACCAAAAAGTTTTCAAAGATACAGGGCAGGATTTGCTTCTAGCCAGCCCTACTTAAACCAATACCACTATTGGAAAGTTAATCCTATCCAGTCCGATCCAATTTGGAAGTTGGTTGGGCTGCAACTAGATTTGGGACCCAAATATAAATGGGATGGATCAGGGATTAGTGAATCCTTTATCCTATCTGACCCAATTAAATTTACAGCCCCAAAGTTTCTTACCATCAGCACGGTGGTTAAGCTTATACGATAATCATTCTCATTCGCAAGCCTTCGAATTGTTCCTTGCTAAGCATTTCTATTTAGCCATGGCATGTATAGAATGTAATCTCCATGTTTAACTACCCCTATATTCATATGGCATCCTAATTGAGAATTGGTGATTTTCTAGGTTGGAGTCGTGAGGACGGATGATCCGGTTTTAGAGTGTTATCCACAGAAGAGATTGATGAGCACCTGACAGCAATCAGTGAACGAGATTGAGAGTGGCGGATTTCCAGTTAGCTGCTTCCTGTGGTTTCTGTAGCTTCAGAGGACCTCTTTCTTTAGCCTTTGGTCACAGCTGTGTTTGAGATTATGATGTGAAGATAACAGTGAATCACTAACTGTGTTCCTTGAGACTTTCTCATTAAAATGTACTCTTGAATTACATGCTTGTGCGCTGCCCATATTTGATTCAAATCTATGCATTCTATTTAAGAACTGGATATGAATTAGCTTTAATGTTAGTCGTTATCATTTCTTCGTATGCCTTCGTGCAAACATGGGTTATCGAGCCAAAATATGTTTTTGACACTGCTATCTTTCAGAAAATAATGATTCATTGTCCCATCATTTGACATGAATTGTTATGGGTTTTCTTGACCGCAGGGAAGAGTGGGCAACATGTAGAATAGAATTGGCTGGGCCTCGTGTAATTTTGCAATTTAAAGTAGGATTAAGACATGAAAGTTTCATTCACGTGTATCTTTAGGAACTGGATTGTGCTTAAGGTTAGAAATTAAGCGCAGAGTTTATTTTTACAGCTTCTAGGAAGGCCTCTCAGGTTTAATTATGTGGATTTAGTACCGGAATTTAGCTCACAAAATAAGATAATCACACTGGTGATATAAGATGATAAATTGAAATAAATGATGGTATAGCTTGTTTTTTACTAATCTTTAATTAATATCAGTACATGTGGACCATACCATACACATTGATGTCCATTGTGTTGCTTCTTCGCCCAAAACTTTCCTTTTTGGTTTTTTGGTGTGCCGAAGCGCAACTTTAAGCGGCTCTAGCATAAATACATACGTAAACATCTAACAGAATCAAAACGTGGAGTTGATGGAGGATTTCAACTATAGACGTCCAAAGCACATTTCCGGTATGCCCAAGTATAGGATGCCATCGAATCAACTGCACTATTCCTCTTTTGTAAGTATATTTAATCAAGCAATATGAGCATGAGTCTTTGAGATGGTGGCCATCTAAGAGTTCAGGGCTAAAAGACGATCATGAAATCATCGGAGTCCCCTTCCACAAATCACTCTATCAGCAGCACACAAGGTAGTACCGGTATATGCCCTCCCACGCAACCCTCAACTCAACCTGTGGGACCGAGTTGTCAAAGAGTAAAGGATGAGTCTTTAGCGGCACCCAAACGTGATCTCACATTACGGATAACAAAATCGTCTTCATCACGCTGCCTTTTGTCCTTCATATTGCCATCTAAATTGATCTTGAAGAAACCAAGATCCCATGGAAAATGGACCTTCTGGGATGCGATAATTGCTATGGTGGATCCCAATTTTCCTCGGCTATCAAGAACCTCTCTGAAACTTTTAGCCCTAAAGTTAGTAGCTTCAACTATGGCTCTTATCACCATTCCAATAGGGCTATCTTTGATATTTTCAAAGATCCTCCAAGCGAGTCACCAATTTGGATCTCCTGAATAATTAAGTGGATAAATGTCTTGCTATCCCAAGATTGGGTGTTGAACGTCAACTAAATAAACATGCGGCTCCAAATAAAGTGGGACTATAGGAGAAGAAGAAGATGGTATGATCAACTACTTCGCCTTCTCATTGTCGATCATGATAGGGAGGCCCAGCACCCGATCGTGCAAAAAACTCCTACAAGGTAATTGGTCTCATTCAACTTTTCAGATGAGTAAAACCACTTTTTGTGTTGAATCCACAATCTTCACACCCAGCTCAAGTCTCTTAGCTGGACCAGCAGCCCCAAGCAAGAAGTACAACTTACTGACATTTACTCTCTGAAAGCTAGTCCCATCCCAAACTAATCGATTTGGACAATCATCCCAAGGAACTGTCATGAAGAGAACTTTAGAGCTGATCTCGCCAGCAAGCCACGCCTCAATGTCTCCTCTATCACATTGTCGGGGATCTGCTATTAAAGAACATGACATATAAGTAGAGACATGTAAATTTCTTTTAAAACAAATTATGCTAAATTAATAATGTAGAACCATCAAACAAACAATTGATAAATGATTCTTGATAGAATAATTCAAAATTAAATACTCTCATTTAGCAAATAGTACAGATCCCTACATTTTTTTTAAAAAAAGTTGGAATGATGTGAAAGAAAAGAACATGAACATATATGCTGAAAAACTATCGAACGAATACTAATTTAGAAGGTGATGCTTTCGCCCTCTTATGCTATCACCAATTCTCAGCCACGACTACCACCTTTGCCGTAAAAAAACAATGTCACTTTCCGAAGATATTTAAATAAATAAAGCACCGGGCTAGAATGTTTACTCCTGAAGCCATTCCATTTCTTATGTGATCATGCATCGCATAATTCTGTGGACAAAGTAATCACCCTCATATCACACACTCGCATCAGCCTACCATGGAAAACAAATTGAATGGGGACTACTTTAATGGAGGGTAAAACCACACATTTCAGAACGTAAGTTAATGGAGGGTAAAACCGCACATTTCAGAACGTAAGCATCTTCAGGGCCACCTGTTGAAAACTGGAAACGATTTTGAGCAAGGCCATGTCCAAGCAATTTGCACAAAGCATCAGCTTCCAACATACAAGGCTTACAATTTCTAAGATAAAGAAAACAGATTTTATGAATGGGCAATTTCTTTTTCGCTACGCAATTGGCAATTTATTCACCAACGTTAACGATACAAGCTTCGGAGTAAGTTCACCACACCTTCGTTCAATAAAGATATCAAAGAAACCAAAGACCCGAGAAAAATATAGGGGGGCAATAGAAATCAAAGAACCAGCATGTTTGTCGCCTTCCTTCAAGTATGTGACAGGAGAGAAAAAAGAGAGAATAAAATGAACATACTAAAAGAATTTGGAAGCACAACAAAACCAAAGAACCATGTGAAGCAAGTATTGCGGAATTCCGCTAGAGAACTAACAAAATGTGACATGGATGCCACCAGTGCTATTAATATTACAGCTGCTGTTGCCAGAGACTATGTATCAATACCTCTTCTCTTCCTCCGATGTACACAGATACAAGAATCTAGGTGTGTGATCCTTTTCTTTTCTTCATTTTTTTTTTACCTTCGTGTGGTATACCTTACAGGGTGTCAATATATCACAACACGGAGAAGACCTGGCCGAGGCTGTGTGTACGGAAGACCTTCCTCCACCAGGTACTGCTCGACTGCTGCAGGGAGCCTTGCAGGAGTTCGGGTGCCCTTGGCATAGTGACCAGTGCCTACACATACCATGACCGACAGTCGCTTCCCAGTGGACCTTGCGCTGCTCCTCAGGATGCTCAGTTCACAATTTAGAACATGTATGGCTTCCGTCACATGAAGTCCATGTAGGTCAATCACATGGTCTTGCCCCAGGCTGTAGCCCTGGATCTCAGGTGAGAGTGGATTTCTGGAAATTGTAGCGGATAAAGCTCAGGTGAGAGTGAATTCCTGGAAAATTCTAGCAGATAAAACAAGGACTCAAATTTGCAGGCATGATAACTTTTGCAGTCCTAGGAACTTCCAGCCACTTCCGTGAAGATTACGACCAGTCAAACTGACAGGCAGAATGCCTAAGCAGTCCATGATATTTACAACGACAACATTCTAAGCATCCAAAACAGGGTCAATACAACTTATCCAAGCTTATCAATAGACTATTATGAACCTGGGTTCAAATGGCACAAATGATCATCAACGCAGATAATCCTTCATACTGCAAGCATGAGGGTGAGCATAAAGATATACTGAATGGTATAAAATTATCAAAAGCTGAAGCATACTAAGGCGTCAAGGTCTGTTGGAGCCCAGGCACAAGGTGCAATGAAAGATGCACAACTTCACGAAGTGAGGCGCAAACATATTAATATACCTATAAATAATAATAATAAACACATGATTCTAGACATGAATGATCAGTTGTGGAAGACAAATACAAGTGAAAGAAGTATTAGACTTTAATTTATATGCAAATTAAAATAACTTCTAATAAGCAGAGGAATGTAGGCCACTGTCCTCTGCTTTGTTTCTGATGGACAGAAGCAACAGAAACATTAGGAGGAAGAGGTGGAGGAAGAACCACTAAAGTCCTTTCAAAACCCTTTTTCCTTTTTTTTTTTTGGTGGGGTGGATGTTTAAGTGGGGCGCACACGCCTTAGATGACCTTTCAAAACACTGGACTAGTGCTTTTCAAACATACATTCAAAATTATCCATCATATCACCATAAAAGTAGAACCACTAAAGTCCATCCCAACCACATATCAAAAAGGTGGTGTCACAATCCACGACCTCACCCCTAAAAAGCGACCCGGAAGATGCTATTTAGGTTTCTTCGCTCTATACAAGTACACAAGATCTATCCAGTGTATAACCAATATAGGACTAAATACATATTTGCATAGATGCTCACATACTCCCCTCATTTAAACCCTAATGTCCTCGCCAACCATGGGTTGAAATCTATTCAATTCTAATCACAAGCACCACGATCAGCCCATGATCGGCCTCCATGAACTCGTGTTGCATTATCCCCCCATTCCATATAGGCTCTGGGCCAAGTCCACTCTAATACCATTTTATCACAACTCAAGAGTCTCATCTCAAAAGACTAGCCTGTTATTTGGATTCCTTGGCCCCATATAATTATCCACGATCTACTTAGTGCATAGCCAATGTGGGACTAAACACATGCTCACACATGTCCTCACAGGTGGAGAGCAACTGTTGCATTGACAATGAAACATCAAAAATTATCATATAAATCATAAATTAGTTATTGATGCATAGAATGAGGTAGGCCTTTATAGGATATGTTGGTTAAAAAACATTTCAGAAAGCCTACCCAAAATGTTGAGGCAATAATTGATGGTTATGGTTATTCAATTAGTTTTGACTCTTGATAAATATACAGTTATGGTTATATGACTTTGATGAACCTGGCTTTGTCAGCTGTCTCAGCAGTTGGCATGTAACATCCTTGATATCATAAATAGATCAAAACCCATGGAGAAACGAGGCTTAACATTTAAGAAATACAGAGGATGTCCCGTACTAAAATTATTATTTAGTTTTGATGTGTTGCAAGATTTATTGCTAAGTCCTTGTGCTTTGAGGGAAAAACAAGGCTTCTTTTGTCCCTAAGATAGATAAGCTAGTAATTAGCACGTGCAATGCTAATGGAAATGATTCTGTATGCACATGTAAATACAGACAAATAGATATGTGTGAGCATAGATGCATCCACGGTGTCCCTGTATGCATGCAACTTGTGTACGCTTATGTTAGTACATCTGGGCATATGCTGTACATATTTACTTTCAAAACCATACCCACGCTAACATGATATTCAAAACGCAGTAGAACAAAAGTTAAGGAAAGTAACCTATCCAACCAGAACTATTATGGGGGATAATTGGATCTATCAGACTATCACCAAATAATAATTAATAATTTGGCATTGGATATTTGATTCAGATCTTAGCTGTACTGAGCATAAAAGTAACAGGAGCTAGAAACCAGAATACTTCATAGATATCTATACGTATTCTAGAGCAATAAAGACCGACCAACCTATGTCGATAAATTGTTTCTTTAGCTTTTTCATGAGTTGCTTTCATCTGCATATTGCACAACTGCCCCTTCAGACTCAGTTCCTTTGCTAGAGCCTTGTTGCCAATTAGAAAGGCTTGTCTTGCCTGCATAAACTAATAAAGGTTAACTAAAGGTCCAACCTGAATAGCTTGTATTCCCAGCTAGAATAAATGTGAGGTATATGATCATTCCATACAATTTCAAAATAACTGCCGTACACTCCAGGATAGGCATACCAAGAAGAAATCAAACCACATAGCTCGAAGCAATTTAGCAACCAAGGGCAGAGTTTATAGCCAAAAATAGTGATATACCGCCCTAATAGAAAACATGTGATGAAAATGACCTGAACAAGATGAGCCGACATGTCTAAGCTTAAGTTTCATAAAATTACAAACTCTCGCCTAGTTGTCTAATCCTTCCAATGCTCAACAATTTCCTTGTGGACAATACTATGTAGAAGCATCAGGTTTAGAAACTTTGAGGTAAATCAAAGGGTCCAGGTAAAAGAACATTCTTCTACCAAAAAAGTATTGGATTCTTCAGGGCCCATCAGACTGGGTTGATGCTACTTTGTCCTTTTTCTTTCTTTCCTACATGCCTTTATTTCCAGTTACTTTGTTTTATTGCTATTTTCTTGAAACAGAAAACCTATTTCATAGTCAGAACTGTTCTTCAATTTGAAAATAGGAAAAAAAAAATCTTAGGGCCATACATGTTTGTTTATCTTTGCATTAATTTTTTACAAGCAAAACAAAATCTACTATCTGAAATTTCTGAAATTTCAGGAACTGTTTTTAAAAACAGAGAATGAAAAATGTGTTCCCAACATACTTTCCTACCCTAATATTCTGACCATAAAGACAGAAATAAGAAACAGATATTGCAACCATGAACATTCATATGCATCCTTAACCTTCTTATATTACCAAGAAAAGACAAAAACATTTAGGGTATGTTGCTTCCATAGAGAAACATCAAACATTATACCTATTTAGCCAATGATAGCAATCAATTACTGAAGATCCATATAAGCATGTTTTATATGATCATAAATAGTGTGATGTTTACTTCTCCAGCACAGAAATGATCAACAAGAACGCATCTACCTGTTCAAGGTACGTATTTCGAAGGTGCGCAAAATCATGGCCATCCTCCCTTGACTCTGAATATGTATTTGCTGTCATCTCAACATTGATTGATATACATATATAAGGAAAACCCCTATTAAATGAATATTTTAGAGCAATTCTTGATCAGCTACAATAAACAACACAAGAATATTACCCACTGCTTCTCCAGTTTCGAGCCAAACTGGAGCTGCCCGAGTTGCACTGAGACCTTGCAATTTATCACCATAAGCCATTTTACCATGACCATATGAGCCAGCTAAAAGTTGAGAGCTTCTACTTGAGCCCACACCACCATCAGCAGAACCATTAATCTCATGTCTCCAATGACCACTATCCTGGGATGCAAGTTTTCTAACAGTGGAACCAAAATCTATATCACCTCTAAAGATAGTGGAAGGAGATCTATATGTACTGGAAGTCTGCTGTATATCTTCTCTGGAATACTTTGACAGCCCATTTTGAGCACCAGCCACCGGCAGAGCAGGAAAATCCAGCATGCTAAGGCTTGAAGCTGCCAATGACTTCTGATTAAAACCACCATCTACCTGAAGATGTCATCATGAGTAAACTAATGTTATCTTAATGCCCCTAAACAGTTTTTCCAAAAAATTACTCAAAAATAGCAATAAATCAATATGACAGTTATTGTAGCATATCATGCAACTGGAAAAAAGAAAAGAAACAATTACACTCTTTGCATTTTTGCCCACAAGTATAGCAGGATCTGAATGTAAAAACCTGACCAGAAACTTTAAGTATTGCACTGCAAGAACTTCAGTAGTCCACTAAACCAGGAGAGATCCCAAAATCATTACCAAACCACTTCCTATCTGATACATATCAAAACCAACCAAGGTCTTAGAAGAATAGAACATGTGGAAATATCAGATTTCTTACCACAAACTAGAAGCCCAAGTTCTGTATGGTTTTCCATTTAAAAACAAAAAGAGAAGAATGTTTCAGCATTCAGTGATTGCTTTACATTAGTAAGGAAATCGATCAAACCATAGTTATGCTGACAAATTGCAAAGCAATTAGGTCCTACAGGCAAACTCTCTCCTATCATATATTCCTGGTTTAGAAATTGACCCCATCTTGATGAATCTAAATAAAAGCATTTTACATATTCCCTTTGACATGCAGCTAAAACTTAATGATACAGCAGTCAGTATGCTCACCAGAACCTAAGCCAATCCCTACACCATCTTAAGAAATCCTCTGATCCACATTTGTCCTGAAAAGTGCTCTTCTTGGTAAACCGACCATAGAACCATCCATAAATAGCAAACTCAATCAAAACTTTTGCTGACAAAAGGTGAGGTTATCCCTATTCTCTAGTTGCCTAGTGAAAAAGAATATAAATCTATGTACTCTTGGGAATGATATTTGTAGGCAAAAAAACCATAATTTGTCACAATTAACAGCAATTAATGGAATATCCTGCTTTCTTAAATTCCACAGTAAACAATAGAAAAAAAATTGTCCTCTTCAATAAAGAGCAGAAATACTTCTTTTGAACTGTTTGAAAAGATGCAAAATTTTACTTTCAGAAACCACCTGTAATTTCAGAAAAGGATCCAGCTCCAAAATTAAAAAAAAGCACATGCAATGTTTTAGTATGCTTCATAAGAAATAATAATATTCATATTCTTCATTTCTTGTTCGTTACTTAAAACCTATAGAAGAGTAATCCATTCACTTATTACTTTGGTAAACAAGTTTTAATCAAGTAAAATATGTATACTTTCACAGTAAGAATGAAATGGATTGTCCAATCAACAATCAATCTGAAGATTCTACCTACGAACATGCTAATGCATACATAATATAAGCAAAATCTCATTTTGAATGGTTTCTTGTAGGTCATCAAAGAACCTCTTTGGTATCATAATTACATATATTAGAGCTAGGTTAGCATTCTCAAAGAATCTCCCATCAAAAACTTCATTGCAGTCAACATGCTACAATTGTCAACTAGTTTTCTGGTCCCACTGATTCTTGTAACAAAGTGCCAGAACATACTATTCTCATGTGCAGGCAATGTATAGGACAGCCAAACCTAAAGAGACGGTTGAAGTTCTGATTTCTTGAAATCCAAGATTAGAAGTTCTGGAAGGGAACACCTATAGTCTTTGTCCAAAAGCATAATAATTTGACTAGACACAAACTGTACCTCAAGTTGAGTGAGAATCTCGATCGTCGAGTTCAAATCACATCCACTTCCATAATAAACATCAGAAAGGCTCTGCACTGCACAATCAGGAAACTTTGATGACAGAAACTCTAGGGGATTGATGGCAGCATCCTTGATCACTGCACTATCACCTATTAAATTGTTTACTGAAACAGCACCAGAATCACCATTGTAGTAATGCCCATCCCTTCCATTGGTATGATGCTGTTCAGCATTGATGAATGGTTTACCCCAGGAATTGTCAGCAGATGTCATGAAATCAGTTGACAAACGTTTGTCAGCATAAACCGAGCTAGAATATCCCATGTTTCACCCAGGTTGAGACCATCGCTAGAAAGTGAAGATAAATTTTGTCGCATGCGCAATGTCTGGCTGGCAGTGGATGCTGAGAATCTTGATATCCCAACACTATCCTGTATTGATATACCTTCAAGTGAGAGATGCCCAGGTCCATGCAGCTCTTCTCCTCCCATGACCGTGAAGTCAGGAGTAATATCATCAGGAAGCTGACGACGCCAGTACTGATGTGCTTCATCATCTGAATTATTTGAAATACTAGATCCTGAACGGTCTAAGGCTGCTTTTTTAGAAGAGCCCGGAACATCCCGCCTGGTTGCATCCGAGCTTTCAGTGTTTCCATATGTATTTCTGAGGGCTGAAGGAACAAATTCAGCTGCATTGGGATTTAATGTGGTAACTTTGTTCGATGAGTTTAACTTGGCATCCTTGTTTGCCAGACCTTTGATGGACAAATTCATCTTTGTTTGAAGTACAATAAATGTTGATATCTACACTGCCTTTTTGTGAGAAAAAATTTCCAGGAAGGATTTATCCCAATCCTGCAAATCATATACATAGAAACTTACAAAACCAGAATAATCTACAAAGTAATAATCATGTATGTAGAAAGTTACAGAATCAAAACGATCTACAGAGCATTACCATTCACAGGGCAAAGATGTAGATATCAAATTGTACAACAAAGTGGGAGCAAAAGAAGTTTGGTTATCCAAAGATAATAGCTGTATAATAAAAACAGCGTTACTAGCTCATGCAGCAGCTAATTCCACTAAAAGTTTGTTATAAACAGAGACACATGCTGCTCTCAATCATCCACAGATGAATGCTATCAGATACTTATTTCCTACTGGGTGTCCATTTGTGGTGTGTCGTGTAGTTGGGTGGGCCTTGTTTCCTCTTTTATTCCCCCTTTGAGGAAGGTGCATAAAGGAACATCTCAGATTTCAGCTTCATCATTGTCATCATTTATCAATCAAAACTCAAATTGAAATAGTAAAGGCCACTAGATATAAAGCAACATTTTCTTCCCGTTAAATCCCTAAAAGAAAGGGCAAAGCTCTCAACAACACTACCAACCACTATACATCAGCTAAGGAATGCTTTGGATAACTTGCATTCTTTTCTGTTCATGTGGAAACCCCACATTTTTTTCTGAGAATATATAGAATTGTAGATCTAGAATTTAATAGGCATCTTGGACCAACAGGGGAACAATGCTTGCTATACTTTCAATTTTCCTTACTTTGGATATACTTACAGTTGCAGTCAGGGGCTACAAATTACCACTCAGGAGCCTTTTTATTTATATCATATATGATATTGAATGCCTTACCAGGACACATCTTTTAGATGTGTTGGGTGCACTGAACAGACTCATTCAGACCAAGGTACCATGTCCTGTAAGCTCTAGTAGGTCCAGGACTTAAGTCTCTCTCTATTCCTTTTACAAATATAGATCTAATTAATGGGCTAGCATTTGTATGGATACAATGATGGTTAGGATTAAGCTAAGTGCAGGGGAAAGTGACCTTTAGTCCTTGGCTTTCCTTTCTTTTATATTCTTCTTGCCTATTCTTCTACCTAGGGCTACAGAATTTGCTTGGAGAAGTTCATACTTCCATATGTATTTGTTCCCAGATAATTCTGTGCAAAATCTAAAGCAAAATCCAGGAAATGAACCTGAATCACAACAATGTTCATTTTGTTCTCTTGATCATCTCTACACTATAGTTCTCTTGCCATGACACCATTTTTTATTGTCTACAGTTGTTAGATAACACCTGACCCAGAAAGTCACAGATATGCTGGTGAAAAATCTTTCAGCATGGTCTTAACTCGTGACCTAAGTTATTCGAGTTGTTTCCTTCAGAAAGCTATACAACTTTTCTTAGGAGATTTCAACCAAAGCAACACAAAAATCACATATGCACTAAATCTCACCCATGAATTATATGTCTAGGTCAGGTTTTCCAGATCTTGACCTGCAGCTATATTTATATTCCAATTCCATCCATTGTTCACAAAATGAGAAAAAGAAGAGTAAACACATACAAATAGCTTAAAGAACTCAAAAACCTCTTTATTGCTGTATATACATTAGGTATTCAAGATACAAAGATATTGCCCAAACTTATCAAGCATCACCACAGATCTTCCAAGCTTCATATCATGACCACCCCTGTCAGTTCATCTGATCTCTATAATCCAAGTGTTCAATAAAACCCCAAACTTTAATGTCATGCATCCTCAAAATCAAATTTTCTGATAAGCGAACAGGTGGCCAGTTACGGTTGTTAACTTCTTTAACCAATTTGATGATGATCCTTTCCCCCTCACCTTTTCTTGCTTCCTTATCTCAACTGCCTAATACGACAAAACACTATATCAGAAAACAACCAGACCGCTTTATAAGTAAAAATCCCACCAGATCTCTAAAACCAAGGAAATTGACCAAAGGAGACAGGGAAACAACACGAAACAATGGAACTTTCAAGATCTCAGACCCAAGAATGCTAAAATCCGGCAGCTTTAGCCCACAAAAGAAAGACGAACATCAAGAAAGCTATTTTCATGAATCCTCGCCAAGAAAAAACACAATCCAAATCAAGATTCACAGATTCCAGCATCAAATACTGATCTAACGCAATACTCCAAAAAATTCAAGAAAAGGCCTGGAAAAGAGGAAGAAAACAAGATCTAGAGAGAGAAAGAGAGAGAGAGAGAGAGCATACCTTTCCCGAGATCGATTAGAGGATAAATGGAAGGAAACCGACCATGGATGAAAGAAGAGAGAGGCGCGAGAGGAATCAAAAAACGAGAGAAGAGGAGCTCCGCCTTGTTGCTCTCCGATTTCTCCTACAAAATTCTCCTTCGAGCCTCGAACAGAGACGCGGATCCCCTTCAGATTCGTCTCTCCGAGCTGTCTCAGCCACGGATTCGGTGGGAGATCTCTCAAATCCTAGTCGCCTCCGCGTGGGTCCCGACCTCCGCCACCACCGCCACCGCCATGGAAGAAGCAGCTTCGTATAAGAAATAAGATAAAAAGAAGTAGGAAAAGAAAAAAAAAACCCAAACCCAGCCTCTCGCCTTCTCTCCTCTCCTCTCGATTACAATCACCTATGTTTCTCTCTCTAATCTCTCTCTCTCTCTCTCTCTCTCTCTCTATTCTTGTTGACCCCTGGCCTTGTATTGTTGTGAGATGATAGGACGCGGACGCCTTTTAAGAAAGGCGGGGCTCCGCTGTTCGGGTCCAAACAGCAGGGACGCCACTGGATTTAAATCACAGCCGTCAGTTTGTCTGATATCGGGCTGGTTGACCTGTCCCTGCGGCACCGGTTAGGACAAACTGCAAGGCCGTCGGCTTCGGGTCCGGGCTGTAACTTTCGCGCGAAACGATTATTAATCTTATTTCGCGACCTGAACCGTTGGATCGCGCCTCGCACACATGTCAAAGCAATGCAACATTGCGAGCGAAGGGAATCATTCCTTTGCGTGAAACATTCGACCCGAACCGTGGGCCCACCGCGGATTCCAGTGGTACTTTGGTAATTATAAGGGGTGGGGATGGATGGTTGAGATTTGGGGGCAGAGTTGGGTTTAGGCACGAGTGGTGCGGGTGCGCGGAGATGCAGGCACCGCATTTGTGGGTCTCAAGTCTCCCCGAAGACATGATCGAGGCATCGGTTGAAATGGAGCTTCAAGTGAATGGGTGGCTGGAAAGTAGAAGGTAAACAGCCAGCGGGAATATCCTGTAGAAGGTTCGAGATTATGCACCATGAGAGGATGATCATACTTCGTCCCCACCTCCCTCCACCCCAACCACACGCGCGCGCGCGCACAAAAGAGTGAGAGAGACAGAGGGAGAGAAGTCCGAGCTTTTGATTTTTTTTTTTTTCTAAGACAATTTATGGAACGTGAATTAATTCGGAAATATTCTTAAATGAAATTAAATGTCAAACGATTTTCTTAACTAACCATTGAATGAAAGAGTGTACCTGCCATGTATGCCATGGAAGAGCTCATTAATGCAATTTATTCTTGTAGATCAAATCCAATTATCTAAATATCAGTTTACTTGGCTTTGTCTTTTGGTGAAAGCTCATTTCAAACATGGTGTACTATCGCTATATAAGGTGTTTATTTATCTGTAAAAGAAAAAAAAATTAACAAATATTTGGAGCTATCTTTTCTCATGCCAACATGCAAGTGGGAAAATGGAACTGCAAGCAATCATCATCCAACTACCTGTTGCATGCTAAAGCTTTCAACAATATCACGAACCACAACGGTCACCAAGATCTTTCTTTTCTTTTGTACTCGGTCATCTTTCTTCTTCTTCAGAGTATCCTTGTTTTGGAAAGCTTCGTTAATCTGATCCTGAAAAAAGGAGATGTTTTGAACGAGACCGCTGCAAACTAATCAACTTATGCAAAACTTTGTACAAGACTTGTATTAGAATTATAGTTGATAGGATGCAGTCCATTCTCCCTCGAGTCATCAGTCTAGAGCAGGAGGTTTTTGTGAGAAATCGTAATATTTCTAATGATATTTTGATTGTGTGGGGGTTTCTCTCTGCCGAGCTCCCAGCCGTCACAGTTATATGGTGAACAACTCAATATGCGGAGAGCTTATATCCAGATTAGCTAGGACTTCCTTCAAATCACCATGGAGAGTTTTGGTTTCATCATTGGTGGATTAGATGGATATTAGGAATCATCGACACCCTATCCTCTACCATCCTAATCAATGGCACTTTGACAGCTTTCTTTCACTCCACATTGGGCTTCGTCAAGGTTGTTCTTTATTCCTTTATCTCTTCATTATTTATGCTCATGCCCTCTCATGTGCACTTCAAACTGCAACCGATAGCTAGGCTCTTAGCACCTACTTGTCGACTCCTGAAACTCAATAAATATCCTATTTATTTTTTGCAAATGATTGTCTCCTACTACGTCGAGCCATGATGTGAAAAGTTACGATTTTTGCAAGGATCTTGATGGAATAGAAGTATGCTGTGTCAAGGTAGATGATGAATTTTCAAAAATCTTCCATTTGCTTCAGTCTGAAGGTCAAACCTCAAATGAGGTAGGTGATTAGGGCATGCTTAGGAATGGTAGAGCAAGATGGAGTGTGGCATTATTTAGGAGTCCCAATCATTGGTCGAAGGTTGTGGAGATCTAAGTGCATCGCAATGGAGTAGAGCATTAGGGAGAGATTGGATGGTTGGCTGGCCAAGGTGTTGTCTATTGATAAGCAAAGTGAAGTTGGTGCAGTTAATTCTTAACTTCATGCTGATATACTTGCTTTCCATATCATTCTATCAAGATCCTCTATGTCTAGGCTTGGGTAGCTATTTCGAAGCTTCTTGTGGGGTTCACACGGATCTAGAGGTGGGGTTCACCTTATCACTTAGGACGTCATATGCCAGTTGATCAGTGAGGGGGGACTGGGCATCTAGTCTTTGTTGGATAGGTGGAAGGCCTTGATTGCCAGGCATACGATGGAGTTTCTTTAGACCTTGGGTGCCTGCGGAGCTAAGTGATGACGGCTAAGTATGGGTCATGGACTACTGCTGCAGATGTCCATGCTCTTCATAGCAGCTCCTTCTTTTGGAGGGAGATTTGTGCTTATACACCGAAGGTCTTTTCCTAGACAAGATGGTTGAGTAATGGTGATGGATGGACAATGGATATCTCATCTGATGCTTGGTTATCCGACCTTCCATTGGATTGTTAGCTAATCCTCATCAACATGGAGGCACTATCGACTGGTCGGGTATGCAACTTGCTATACCTCAGGGAGCGGAGATGGAATACACCATGGTAACCATCTATTTAGAGACCACTTAGTGAAGTAGGTTCTATCTTTACTGTTCTCTACTAAAGATTACCAGGATGTGCAGATTTGGTGGTCCTCATATGGCACTAGAGCACCCACCAAGATCTTTACAATCTTTATAGAGAGAAGCCGATCAGGAGACTGGAGTTAGCTTGGATTTGGAGACTTGAGGTGAATCCACGAGTCAGCATCTTCCTCTCGAAGTTAGCATGGGGCTGGCAAAACTAGAGATATCTTGAGGGTGTGAGAGATGGACATCTCTTTGACTTGTCTATGCCGTGAGGGTGACACTGAGACTATTGCGCACGTACTTTTCTAGTGCCTAAACATGTTGCAGGTGCAGCGCCTCTTTGGTATCAGTCTTATATTTGCCTAGGGGATGCGTCTACCCAGACTTTCATTCGGATCTTGCATGTAGGGATGAGTAGTGCCCCCCATCCCCCCTCCCAGATCTTGGGGTATCAGAGGGGCCTACATTGCTTATTCGATCTGTCTGGCCAGGAACAACTAAGTTTTGAGGGTTGAAGGCAATCCACCACGTTCACTTTGGAAAGAGTTCTAGCATAAGTTGTTGAGATCACCAAATATGTTACTGATAGGATAACTTTGATAGCTCAATACACCTACAACTTCCAATTTGCTCATTAAGTGCACCGATTGATCTTTATCTCCTGAGAGTCCCCACCCTTGAGTTTCTTTAAGATCAACTTCAATGGTAGTATGACTAGAGCCAATGATGGCATTGGTTACATCATTTATGGGCTCGATGCGAGACTCGTGGCAGTGGTTGGTAGTCACCCATTCGACACTTGGCTGCTAGAGCAGAGCTGAGGGCTGCCTGAGCAAGCATCACCTATGGAAGGCGGACTGGTTGATCATTGAGAGTGATTCCACCACTATAATTGGATGGATTCAGGATCGAGTGAGAATGACCCAAACCTACCCTCTCCTGTGTGATATTCGGAGGATGTTGATAGGATGCACATTTCTGATGGTCAGGCATATCTATCGGGAGGCGAATGGTGTGGCTGATTGAGTCGCCTCCTTCATAGCTCAGCACTTAGGAGATATTCTGTGGACCGATGTAGCTGATACTCTTTTTGATTTTAGAGACATTTTATTTTCTAATTTTGTTGGATGTACTCATACTAGACTAGTATAATTATCCGATTTATCGAAAAAATATTGATATATTAAATAATAATATTTAAGAAAAAATTCATATGAGGTTGGGCGTATATTTGAGCATTGGCTTCGATAAATTTATCTCTAAATAATATATGCCAAGCATAGAAAAGCCAACACAAAATTTGGCTCATAGATGGCCACAATCAAGCTTAGTTGTTTTCATACTATATGCCGCAGGTATCATGTTTGAACCACCCAAAACTCAAAAGAATCCCACCAAACTTGTAGCTCACAAATCCCTCTCTCTCTCTCTCTCCTCCCTCCTACAATACACTCCTCCCTCCTCCTCCCCTTCC
>KE504633.1:3919269-3939461 GCA_000441515.1 Elaeis oleifera | reverse complement strand
AAAAAATAATTTTTTAAATTCTCTCCAACAATAGCATGATCTCCAACAGTAGCATGATCTGGTGCTATCATTCTCTTGTAGGTATTTGATGACTACATTTATTGATACTTGTCTAATAAAATTTAAGAAGCTAATTAATAGTTATTATTTACAGAAATTCATGTCACTCATGAAAACATCTTATCCAAAACAAATACACAACGCGGAAAACATCTTATCAATGGTCTTGATGTGAATCTAAACCACATTTGAAGTAAGAGAAAGGAGATGGGTAAAAGATTGAATGGTTATCATTGAAACTCATGGCGCTATCCTTATCATTGTATCTTGAAATAAAATTACTTTGGTTGAAATCAATATTGATATATCCATGACATATCATTTTACGAAATTATATGAGAAAACCACGTTCCATCTCCATCTGAACAATCTATATATTTGTAACAACATAAAGTGAAGTACATTTTGTTATGGAGCTCAAATAATTTAAACCTTAGTAATGGGAAACTCCTGAGTCCTGGATATAAAAGTATTAATGTGAGATGAGTGCCATTTTAATCATCAATCAATTAGACATGGATGGTATCAATTCAGCAACCTTTTGCGTGCATGAACGGGGTCACCTACCGTCACCCATCGCACCATGCCAACTAACGAAGACGCAAACTTATCGATCGATAAACAAAGTGTGTGTCTGATTGGAGACAGACGAGCAGACCCACCTGCCAGGCCTACTTCACCAAATCAAAACCGGACACATTACCAACCGCCTTCCATCGGCTGACGTGGCATCCACCCATTCGCCCGCAACCAAGAAACCCTACCCACCTCGCAAGCTGCGACTTGTCTACACCCAACTGGCGACAGCTGTCATCCTCTTTGCCAGCATCTAATGCCAGCGATCCTCGATGACGTGGCACCACCTCTCGATGTCCCCTCCGGGCCCCACTCTCTCCGCCAATTAAGCCCTTAAAATGGGTAGAATGGAACGGGAAAGATTAGAACAGGGAGGGAGTCGGAGAAGAGGAGGACGCGATCGATTCGAATCGAAATCGAAATTAGAGAATATTCTCTCAAATTTCATCTCGATTGGTTTTTATAATCCGATCGATCGAAAAAAATCCGAACTTGAGATGGAGAATTCCCTTCTCGAAGACGAGACCACGAAGGCGGCGCCGGCGGTTGCCGGACAAGAGGACCAAAACGAAGACTCCGCCGTCTGTGAGAAGGAGAGATAGCCGAAGGATCAAGACCGAATTTCCAGTGGATCTCGTACCATTTATCGAAGAAATCGCAAGGAAAGCTTCGGAAATCGGTACGATTCTGTCACTTGGGATTGATCAAGGTGTAGATCGATATAGATCGGGAGATTTTCTTAGTTTTGTTGATTTGAGTTCTTTTTGGATTTGGGAACAGAAAGGATGTCGGCGACGGTGATGAGCGGGGAGGCGGCGGCGGGGAAGAGAAGATGGAGGTGGTCGAAGCGGCGGCGTGCGAGTGCTGCGGGCTGACGGAGGAGTGCACGCCGGGGTACATCGCGCGGGTGCGGGAGCGATACGCGGGGCGGTGGGTGTGCGGGCTTTGCGGGGAGGCGGTGGAGGACGAGATCGGACGGTCGGGGCGGCGGATCACGACGGAAGAGGCGATGACCCGGCAAGTGAGCTTCTGTCGGAACTTCCGAGCCGCCGCAGCCTTGCCAGTCGATCCCGCGGAGCACTTCATCGCTGCCGTGCGGCACCTCCTCCGCCGGAGCCTCGACTCGCCGCGGGTGGTGCGATCCACCCCCGATAGTCCCCTTCGGAAGGGAGGGGCCGTCATCGCCGCTACCACCGCCAGCGGTCGGTCTCCACTGGTCCGGACCGAGAGCTGCTTCTCGACCCTGGCTAGTTGAAGACAGCAAAATAAGCCATCGAGACAAGGAGGAAAAAAAAAAGATCGTCGAGGCTAAACGCGGACGGTGATTGGATTCGAGTGGGATAGACTCTCAAATAAGAAAGTTTCACCAAAAACCTCTGGTTAAATCTAGGCTTAATTAAGGTTAGAATGTTAGTTTTAAAACTCAGTTTTTCTGGCACTCAAATTTCTACTAGTTTCTTTAGTGTCAAGGTTCTTGTAAGATTTGATCAATGCATGGAACTTGAAAATGGAAGAATTCCATTTTCCAAATGTTATATTTCTGCTCTGAAAAACGTTCCTGGATTTTAAATATCTATGATTATTTACAATGTATATAAACTGGCCGTTTTGAAATTACGCCATGTCATCTCACAATATCTATGATTATCTATGCTATATATAAAATGGCAATTTTGAAATTACGCCATATCCTTTCACCCTCCATTCCATCTGCCATTTTTTTATACCAAGAAAATCCTTGTTCATTACCCCATGCCCATGTACTCCCATGGCACGCTCTCTCTCTCTTTTTTTTCTTTTTTTTTCCAATCAAATTGAAACTATTTTTGGATTGGATTTCTAAACATACCCTAGTCTTTTCTTCGAGAGGATTAAAGCACTAAAGAGAGGAAGAATGAGAAGCTTTTAAAATGGAGAATAGCTTTCACAATGGAAATAAAAATGGATTAGAATGAAAATCAAAATGATCATAATATTTATGACACATTGAGAATCAATTAAATAAAAAATATTTTAAAAATTAATTTTAAATAAATCTAGTAGAATGAAATTTGAATGTTGGGGATAGAGTCAAAATTGCATTTTGAAAGATTGAGGCATTTTGTTCTCTTAGAATGAAAATAGGAATGAGACTCTATCTAACTAAACGATTGTAGTGAAAGTCACTCATTTTATTTCATTTTAAATCCCAACTCTCCCAACCAAACACGCTAATAAATTCTCTCATTTATCTAAGAATGACTTCTGTTGATGTTGGCAGTCATTCAGAGGTTTCTTGAATGTATTAAGTTTAGATGTGCCTATTGTTGTTGACGATGATCAACTTAGCAGGGGAAGATTGAGTGGCTTTGATGTTAAGTATGGCAAAGTGATTTTACATATAGGATATCAAGCTTGATATTTTGAGGTGGTTGGCTTCAATATTTATTAGACTAATGGCATATAAATCAAAATGCATAAGATGTGTGTGGCCTCATGCGCATCACATGAAAGAAGTGAAGTTTGAAAATGCAATGGAAGAAGTGATGGTTGCAAGAATAGTATTTAATCTACATTCATAAGATGGTGCGAGAACGGTGAGTGAGACTTTACATAAACACTAATTTCTATGAAAGGCGATTCCTCTATAGTCGTCACCTAATGAAGGTAAGGAATTACTGATAAAGTTTTCCATTAAAGTTTTACATTCTAATTCAATAAAAAAATTACACACACACTCACATATATATAAAAGAAATGAGAGAGTTTTCAAGGGAAGCTATAAGCTACAACAAGATTATGTATGGCTTCCATTAGATTTGGTAATAGTGATGCTATTATTTATCTTCTAAAAGGCATAACCTTCTTTCTCCTACCAAACAAACGGTTTGCTGCAGTTAACATCCATTGCTTCCTTAAGCCAAGGATAATTGATATTAGTATAAATTACTGGACTGTTATATTTGGATTCATTTTTATTTTAGAATGAATGTTCTAGCAAGGACTTTTGTCTTTGCATCCAAAGGAAGCTGCCAGAATACCAAGCCTCCACAACCTTTGTATTAAAATTGCCTTAGCAAACCTAATCGTACACTCTATGTTCTCTTCTCTTCTCCAAGTATATTCGCATTCCATTAAGGTTAATTTAATCAAAAATAAAGTAACCTTGTGATTCATCATTCAATCATTACTTATTAAACAATCCAGTCATTCTAGCTCATGCTACTTAAATATCTTTAAAGTCAATCTCTACTTTCCAATATTCATCCTCCATTAATTAAAAATTGTCACAAACCACAACCATGGTAGTATTCCTCTATAAATTGATGGAGCAAGCTGGTTGCAACTTGCAATGAAGAGATTTCCTCAGAATGTGCCATTGATGCATCCACATCAGCAATCGGCCACTTGATGTAGATATGAAAACCTTCCATTGGACATGTATTGGCACAATCCATTGTTATCGACAACAAATTATCATGTGGGGAATCTTCAAATATCTGAATATAATATTCAATTTTCCCAGCCTATTAATGTGGATGTATTTATTGGAAAATGGAGTTCAAACCTTCTAAATAAACTGACATTTAAAAACAATATCCAGCATTTTTAATCATATCATTATTGTCGTTGTTGAATAATTGAGTTTCTAAATACGAGCTACAGACAATTCCATGAAACCAGTGCCAAGTTTCCCAAACTTTCGTGAGAAGTCTCATTAAGTTCCTAGATATTTATAGTATTTTGCCATTTTCTCTTGCAAGTCTCTCTCAGTATGTTACTGATGGTGAGTGCGAAGCATATCATCGGTCCATCTTATATAATCAAACAAAAATTTTGATATAAAATTATTAAGCTCATGGAGAGGATACTTCTTTCTTTACTCCACGCAACACAAATTACATATCATACGCTTGAACCGAAGACAAGCAACGCATTGACCCAGAACATGCCTTTCAAGTTGGAAGTAAGACAACTGAAGGGGTAATGAAACTTAAGAGATAATTGGTTGGCACTGTGTTGAAGGACACAAGTAGCAATATTAAAAGTTCAGGGAGAACTATGATTGAACCCACCAAACTATTTTTTATTGACTTCTGGCTTGCATGGCTTGATTCCTTCATTATGTCTGCCTGGAAATGTCTGTTCAGGATTTAGTTCTTATAAATAAACATCAAAGAAAATGCAAAAGATAATTATGGATTTGCTATTAGCATAAATAACAAAGTTCAGTTTAAGGTAGGAAAACACTTGTTTACAGGCAGTTAGGAAATGAACTCTAAGTAAAGTTGCCAAATGAAAACAATGAGAGCCATATAAACGTGCCAAAAAAGATTGATGTAGCTGCATACCCTTCCATGGAATCGTATGTGCAAGGAAAAAAAAACACAACCTCCACAATATCAGCAAATTTTGATGGATGGATTATAGATTGTTTGAAAGTATAATCCGTGAGTTAATCAGTTATCGTAGAATGATTACAAGAATCTCTAGAAGTTGGTCCATTTGAGACATAAAGTAGTACCAGGGGTAGCTGAATTGGAGAATTTCATTTGTGGCCTTATACTTTTCAGAGGTGGAGGGAGGTAATAATTGATAGTCTATACTTGGTTGATGTACAGGGAGTTCAATTCGGATGTCATGATTTTAGGCCAACTGTCAGAGTCTTTATTCATAATAATTTTCGAATAGGTCAAGAAGATATTATTCACAATAATATATGGTGTATTGTCATTCTCAATGACAAACCTATATTTGAGTGGTACATGACGCACTCGAATTGACCTTCGGTGAGGAGGTGTGTTTCATAGTTGTGCCTTATCAATGAGCACATCTGGTTGAGGATCAACTCGTGGATACTTCATATGTTAGGATAGTTCATAGGTCTTGAACTTCTCAAGTTCAATTATCCCCCCACTGTCCCCTTAGAAAAATTTTTTCCTAAAAGGTGGCATACCTATTGACAAAACACCTTTTGTCTGGTAGGATGGTAGAAACAGTATCTCATACTATTCTTTAGAATAATCTATAAACATATATGAACTTGTTTTAGCACAAACTTATGTACATCAACTCTTTTCACATAAGTTGGGCAACTTGTCTTTTGCCTTTTCTATATCTTGTATGGAGTACTAGTTATAGATTTTGTTGGTATCTAAAATCAGAACAGCAATTTTTAGGACATATCCCCAGAATGAGACAATAAGATTTGTGAAGCATATTAGAGAACACACCATATCTGATATGAAGTGTCAATCTCTGGGTCGAGATATTATTAATCTTTTAACATCCATATGTTCAAGACCTAATAATTTACTGACACTTTTTTCATATCTAGTAAATAGGATCTTGGTCATTTTATCCATGAGACAAGATTTACAAGTTCTATATGATTCAAAATTATATAGACAAAGAACTCTTCTTTGTATTACTTGTTATTTTTGACTCACAAACATGACCAACTTGGCAATACCAGAGATATGTGACCATCATATATTCATTACTTGTTCCCATCAATATGAAGAACCACATCATTGAGTAACAGAAACATGAGACCATAGTCCTAAAATTTATCGGAATGAGAGTAACTTTTACTCTTTATATTAATTTCAAAATCATGCTACAAAAGCAAAGATTTGAAATAATATTTTTGATAAATTCAGCCATATTACAATGATCTACTAGTTTCTAAATCTTGCTAGAAGGTTACATAGGTTCTTACAGCCTCAGCATGAATGGACTATCTATTAATGCCAAAAGGCAAGTAGCCACCTCACTTCAGCTTCATAGGTTCAGCAATACTTTACCTAAGAAGAACCTATATAAGGTATCACATACCCAATATTTTAAAGCTAAAGCACTCAATGATAATTAATTTGTATTACATATAAATTTTTAGCGGATGCAATTTTTGCATTCTACTCATGCTACTACGATAAAAGGCACCATGCCTAGAAATTTACAAATTCCAAAGGACCTTAACAAGCATCAATCCCTTGACTTCCTCCAAAGTAAATAATTTATAATTGCCTAAACTAAACTTTAGTTGGACCTACATGTTTAAGGCTTATTTAGTAGGCCTGATTCGAGATCTTGCCGTACTTCATATTCAGAGAAAAGCCACAGAGCTCAATGGAGGTCTCCATTTGTTCCATTTGAACATGATTCTGGAATGGCACTTTAAAAAGGGCCAGCAACCAACTCCATGCGCATTGCACCAAACCTTTCCCCATACCATGCCATGTTGAGAATCTGTGGTGGAGGAAATATGTTGGTCCACATAACAATATTTTTCTAGAAGTAAACACACTTCATTCATCACATGCCCAGATAATAGTTCTTAAATTTCTTTGCTATGTAAGTATTGGAGATAATGAAAATCACGCACCGAATCCTAGGGTTGATCGGCTTACCGGAAGCTCGAGTCATGCATATTCTTATCAACATAAACACAAAAAGACCACAAAAACCAAAGGGATGCTTTATGTTGTTCTAGCTTTGCATGATTCACAAGGAATGGCAATGGTTGAGATTATAGTACGTATGATTGCAAGCATTAGTTGAAAAGCTTCCAAGGAATAATGAAATAAGAGTGGATTAAACATGCAGTAGCAACAATGATGCTTAGGCTTCTCTGATGTTGAAGTTACAATTAGGAGCATGAGTAGAAAAGCATTCCAAGTTATGATGAAATGAGAGTGCATTGCATATGCAGCAGCAACAATGATGCTTGGGCATGTCATTTGTTGCGTCTGCTTTATAAAAGGAGAAAACAGGAAAGCCAGATTTCTCTAGCTTCTCCTAAAAACTACTTTAAGTTTTTCTTGTATAAAACTTTTTCGAAAATATTACAAATAATTAATTTTAGAGTGCTTGTTTGCTTTAAAAGCCATAAAAATACTATTTTAGGCAATATACCAAACGCACCATGTTTTTTGTGAACGTTAGCCTGTTGCCACGTATACCATCTCTAATTCACCACATGTTTTATATAACTTTAGAAGAGATTAGCAATTAGCTTCTTAAATTTAAAGAAATTGCATTCATGATCTAAACCTTTATATATGGACAATGAGATGTGAATCACCATGGGATAGCAGAATGATTTTTTGGCCTAATTGTAGGACTGGCAATTTGCGATACGATCCGTTGACACAGACACGATACGACACGTATTTAAATAGGTTCGGATTTGGAATAAATGGATTTAGATTATAAACGGATCAACCTGTTTATGACAAGATAAATTCATATCTTAAGTGGGTTGACCTAAGTAATTCATTTTGATCCATTTAACTAAATGGGTTAAAATAAATTAACGGATTACACGGCACGTTTAAACATGCTTAACACATTTATATTAAAATTATTTGAGGACAAATGAGAAAAATCAATAAATTATAATCCTAACTTAAAACAAACAACGATGGAATTCAGAGCCGTAAATTAGTATAGCAGGTAATTAAATTAATTTATATTATTTTAATTTTTAATTAATTTTATTATTTAATTAAATTTTTAAATAAATTAAATAGTTAAATAGATTATTAGATGGATGATCCGTCAATATGATTATTAATCGCGTCAAATAAACCGTATCGTGTCAATCTATATATATTTATATCGTATTTATATTTTATAAATTGATCTATTTAATTAAACAGATCGTATTTATATTGAGCTAAAATTGTGTTATATTTTTATGTTGATATAGTCTGTTTATGATCTGTGAATACGAATTATCAGTCTTACTTAATTGTTTATAAAATTTGTTAAAGAACGAGACATGACAAAGGAAGAGGTACAAAGATTTAATTATTTGTTAATAAAAAATTTAATTGTTATTAAATCAATCTCAACCACGTTTTCAAGCGGTTGATTTTTTTAATAAACAAAATCTCACTCAAAATTTTTGGCTACACCTGCAAGTTCCCAACAGACTTTGATGTTTTCCATATGCCCGGCTCATACGGACCTACGAAAAATGTTCTGCTTACCGGGCAGTAATTATACCATCCTCGCCTTCGGGGTCTTACACGCAAAACGCGCCGGGGAAGAGGCAACACGTTTCCGCTTCGTCCCCTTCGCGTGAGAAGCTTCGCTGCTCGTCGCCTAGGTACGCTTCTCCGGAAACCTAATTCCGTGCCAAACCCCACCTTTTTTAGTTCCTAAAACTCTAAATTTCCCATCGAATCTAGTCTCTCCCCATTTCCCAACTCTCCCGCATCGCTGGATCGTCCAATTCGAATACCTAGGGTTTGAATTCTCTGGGATTCTCATGCATCCAAACCCTAGATATCTGATTTAGGGTTATTATAGAATCGGCTGGAGATATAGGAATGGAGGTGATCACCAGGCGTCCTGGTAGATTTCGTGCGGTATTCAATGGATTATGTGCTCTGGTACTGCTTTCTTCTTCTACAGCAAAGAGGACGTTCTCAGGAACCCTTTCCTCCACCGAAGTCCGATTTTTCCTCTCCTTGGGTTTCAAATCCAATCGTTTCCTCATCGCCGGATCTCGGAGGTTCCTCTCACCAACTCAACCAATGGGGCCACCAAATTGATGAGATGAATGAGAATTTTGAATCCTTTGAGAATCCCACGGAATCGTGCGATGGACTAGCCCAGCACGATGGATTTGTCAGCCAATGTGACTTCTTGAAGGCCCATTGGCAGTGCCATTCCGGTGGATTCATTGATTACCTCACTTTTTTCTACTGCAATTGCGATAACTTTCGTGTTTTGGGCTTCGCCATGCTTGGCCTATGGCTAGCAGCTCTGTTTTATATGCTGGGAAATACGGCTGCTGATTACTTCTGTTGCAATCTAGAGAAGCTCTCCAGCTTACTGAAGCTTCCTGCGACCGTTGCTGGGGTCACCCTCCTCCCACTTGGAAATGGCGCTCCCGATGTCTTTGCTAGCATAGCATCTTTCTTGGGGACCGGCACCGGAGATGTTGGTCTCAATAGTGTATTGGGTGGAGCAGTCTTTGTCACTTGCATAGTTGTCGGGGCCGTTTCCTTATGTGTTGCGGAGAAGAATGTTCAGATTGATAGGAATGTTTCATCCGAGATATTGCCTTCTTCCTGTTGACATTGGTGTCTTTGTCCATGATCTTGATTGTTGGGAGGGTGCCCGTTTGGGAGCATTCACGTTTGTTTCAATTTATGTGGTTTATGCATTCACCGTGGCGGCAAATGAGATTTTGAGGACGCATGCTCGGATATTGAAGTTGGATATTGTGACTCCATTGCTTCCGGTTAGAGGGAGCATCTTTTCTCATAGTATTGAAGAGAATGAATCTATTTACGGTTCTCTTCTGGAAGAAGATATTAATGATGAGATGCCACGATGGCATAATTCATTACCTCAGTGGATGTGGGCTTCGCATGTGGCTATTTATTCGAATCAGGTCAGTAGGGCTAATTCATTTGAGAATGCTAGGCCTTTATGGGTTGGAGTGATGAAGGACAGGTGGAAACCTCGTTTGTCTCTTGTTCCAAGTTAATTTCTGGATGGAGATGCCTTTGTCTGTTCCAAGAAGATTAACAATTCCGATTGTTGAGGAAGAAAGGTGGTCAAAAGGATATGCGGTTGCTAGTGCTTTTTTAGCACCTCTTCTGTTGGCATTTCTATGGAGCAATCGTGACAGTGAGGGATCCAAAGGCAGTATAGCTGCTTATGTTGTAGGTGGTATCATTGGTGTTGCGCTCGCATCCCTTGCTTTCCTATACACGGACACTGATCGCCACCAGAAGGTTTTGTTCCATGGGTAGTAGGAGGTTTTATAATGAGCATAACATGGTTCTATATTGTTGCTAATGAGTTAGTTGCGCTTTTGGTGGCCTTTGGTATAATCTTGGGCATTAATCCATCTATTCTTGGACTGACAGTATTGGCATGGGGTAATTCAATGGGTGATTTGATGTCAAATGTTGCTTTAGCTATGAGTGGACGAGATGGAGTGCAGATTGCCATGTCGGGATGCTATGCTGGGCCTATGTTCAACACGCTTGCTGGTTTGGGATGTCTATGCTGCTTAAGGCATCATCGACAGTGCCTGCTTCTTATGAGCTCCCACATGATAGGTCCTTGGTTTGTACAATAGGTTTTCTTATGTCAGGACTCATCTGGGCTCTTGTTGTGTTACGACGGAGCGACATGTGCCCAAACAAGATGCTGGGTTTTGGCCTAATATCTCTTTATCTAATATTTCTCTCTGTTAGGTGAGCCATGCAATGGGAATCTTTTAATTGGTTGGTTTATATTGATACTCTATAGCTCTATCAGGGAAAGGAGTATGGATTCCTTTAGGGAACATGCAGGATGCACTTGTCAACGTGAATGGGAAAGTCATGATTTGATGGAGCTTTGTGTATGATGATCGTGTTGTATTGAAACCATTGATCAAACAATTGCTGTAGCTAGCACGCTGCATATACATAAGAAAATTGAGAGAGATTGCACAGATTTATTTGAATCACATCCCATTTCAGCTATTCTCCCCTCTACACTTTTGTCATGGGCTCACTTGGTGGTTGTTCTAATTTCTGCACTTGTTCTGGAATGTTGAGTTGGTTCTACGGTTTGCAGATAAACAACTCTTTCAGTGCTGACCTATGAGGCCTGGTATGTCTTTTTCTCCAATACAGTTCTCATGTAAATGGTAGTTTTCTTGGATGGCTTTAGTTTAGTGGCTTTTGTTTTAGTTAGATTATCCATCGTAATTGTTGGATGGATGATCTTCCAAGGACTAAGTCAATATTTTGTCTGTCAAATTGGATAAGTGCAAACCATTTTTCAGCAAAGAATCAAGATAGATGATGCTCGTTGCTTTGTTCACCTTTTAAAAGCTTCACTCTTTTTGCCGATTAAAGCAAATTTCATTTTCAAGAAACTTCACGTTTACATGAATCATTAATTAATGAAGCATCATGCATCATTTTTATATTTTCCAAGAAAGTTATATTGTCTGTGACTTTTATCTTATAAACAAGGCCTTAAACTGGAATGTGGAAGTAATGTCTATTGCTAACCTTGATAGTACTTTGTGGGTAATTTTTCATACTTATACCTGGAAGGTAAACAAGGTCCACCCTGTACACTTTTTGGTAATACCACTTGCTGGCATTGACGAACTTCTTGTTGAGGGCAAGATATGAAATTCATTTGAACTGCATTTTATAGTGATTCTAATTCTGTTTTAATAAGTTCTATGGCATCTGAAATCTTCAGTGGAGAGCTAGAATGTTCTTTCATTGGTTGCAACAAAAGTAAATGTTTGCTGGAAGTATATACTCCTTTGAAGGTTCCAAATCATTTTGGAGGCTAATGATCTTCATGAAGATTCATTGTCTAGAAGGCAAAGATGGACTTGTAACTTATCCTTGTAGTTTTCTTCATGCAAAGAGGTCCAACATGGCCAAAAAAAGTTACATGCAAGGATTCAAGTCCAATTGAAACGGACAATCTCATCAGTACCATTTCGTCTGGACAGGAAACGGAGACTCAGGACATCAATTCTCTTGAACCGAGATGTCGTGATTGTCTCCGTCCCTCCCAGTTGTCCTACTGGCATCCAACACTTGGGATTGTGCTGGACCGAGATGGATCAGCATGCAATTCTTTTATTTATTTTTATTTTTCTTCTTGCTATTATTGGCTATTTTAGTATGTCTCGGTCATACTTCTCCTTCCTGAGACTGTATTGTCCAAGAAGCATAGTGGGTGGAGCCTAATACTGAGATTTAAACCCTTGGTCATGTTATATATATAGCTTGTTTTCAAACATTTTTAATTTTTGTCCCAAAAGAAAAAAAAAAAATGCGTTGAAAGTTTTGCAGGATCAAAAGTGAAGGCCTTCCTAGAAGAGTTCGGAGAACTGTAGCAACATAGATGAATGAATCTGTCTTTTAGTATATATGCAAAAACAAGATGAACATAATTATGCAAAGGCAAAATGACTGATGGAGAAAATTAGTCTGCTTCATATGATGATCTCCTTAATGGAAATTAGAAAGGATGGAATCCTAAAGTTGATGTTTTGCTCAACTGCAATGACAATTAGCTCGAGCAGATTGGCGGAAGATATCAAATTGAAGACAAGTTCTCTTGTTCACTAAATTAAGCATTGAGCAAAGCAAGTCTTAAGAGATCACTGGTGAAATGAGCATGCATGCTATAAATAATTAGTTGGAATATCGGCTTGCTATAATGAGGTCAAAGGCTTGTCATGCATATTATACCTTCAATGAGCTGCAACAATAAAATTATACTAGAGGCTGGTTGATTTTATTAAATAGCTTGTTTAGGAGGAAAACTTTGGTGAACTAGCTTCTCGATCAGATTTTTACGGTGAGGAAATTGAATGATGATTGGAAGAATAAGTATGATGGTGGAATCTTTATAAGCATGAAGTGGTATGCATGATTATATAACCTGTCATGAAGTTGATCTTGTATATTGCATCCCATGTGCCATGAAGGTAAGGCATGGATACTGTTCTCTTGCTTAGGCTTAATGAAGGATGTAGAGAGATGAATAGAATCTAAACCTGGTTTTATTGAGAGTGAGCCTTTTACTCATCTATTTTAACTTATTTAGATGGTCGATTGTCTGAGACCAAAATGATGCACACATGTATCTTGCTTGGTGTGAGACTATGTCATGGCTTGTATAACCCCTATGATGGGGGGCTACCGCCGACCTCGATCTTCCTCTTTGGACCATCACCGAGCACCGTCAAGGGAGAGAGAATAGGACGGCACCGGCAAGTCAGCCCATCACCTTGGATGGATCCATACCAACTCCATGGTTGGAGTTGAACCGACGTCTCATATACAAGCACGAAGTTTCAAAAGAGAAACATGGCCTAACCGAAATGCCCAAAAATCCTGAGCAGTTATTAGAGAACGTGGAACATGAATAAATACTACTTATAGCTAATTACAGCCCACTACCCACGATCATATAGTGGGACTTTATTCTCCATGATGGTTAACGCACTCCTTTTCTCTATAAAACTTAAGTTCTTGTTCATTCACTCTCTTTATTATTTTCAATTCTTCGATTAACTCAAACATTGGAGGAGCTCCGTCGGAGAAATTTCAGTGTTTAGATTTTTTTTTTACTTAATAAATTTCCATTGACGCTATTTAAATGCCCACTAAATCTTAATCAATTTAACAGACTGCATTACTACTAGCAAGTGTTCAAGTCAAACACCGGTACCATCTACATAATTACATTCTAGTCCTTCCATCAAAAAAAAAAAACACTCGTCCTTCGGCCACTTGTAATTACATTATTGTCCTTCTTAAGAAGTAGAATGAAATAAAAAGAACCCTCTGCTAGCCAAATTAATAAGGAAAAAAAAATCGTAGTTCCAGTCACCACCCCAAAGTCTAAATGGAGACGCTGTTGGGCACGCCGCGGCAGGTGACGCCGGGCCGGAGCTGGGAGCGAGCAGCTCGTAGGGCAGCACCCGGCCCGCACCGGTTGCGCCGCCTCGGGTCGGCGTTCCTCCGGCGGATCTCCTCCTCGACCCGCCCCATCTCCGCCGCAAACTCCCGGAACCCCTCAACCGCCGCCTCGTCGGCCGTCCACGTCCCAGGTTGCTGCCTCTCCCCCAAATACGCCTCGTCCGGCGAGTGCGTCGACAACGTATCCACCACCGCCATGAACTTGGTCGCCTGCAATATAGACGGCGTCGCCGAGAGGAAAAGCGGTGGGGTCGGCGAGGAACGCCGCGTACTCGTCCGGGTCTCGCTCCGGATCGGGAACCAATCGGCGCATCAAGGGGGCCGGCTCGGGACGTAGCCGCCGAGCGGGTACTGGCCGAAGTTCAGCGCGGCGTGCTGAGCCGACGCGAGCCAGATGAGGGTGGTGAGCACGCCGATGAGATCGGCGGGGGAGTCGAGTGGGGGCCACCAGGAGGCGTGGCGCTTTTCGGCGTGGCCCACGTGGATGCACTCGTGATACCAGGCCTGGAGTTCCGAGTCGGACCGGACGCGGGCCGGGTCGGGGTAGTAGCGCTCGACGTAGGACCGGACCCAAGTCTGGATGGCGGACCAGAGGAGGAGGCCGTCGTTGGCGTAGGGGTAGTCCTCGATTAGGAGACGGAGGCCGTGGGGTTGCGTGGGGTCCTCAACAGCGATGCCCCTGAGGTCAAAGTTGATATTTATTACATGACTTTCTTAACGTTGCCATGCAAAACTTATACTTGTTGGGGACTTGGAACCGTATAAAAAGTGCCGAGCGAGAGGGGAAATGGCATGTACCTGCGGATGAGATCAGCCGGGAGACCTTCCAAGTCGAATCTCCATAAATCCCGGTAGTAGGCCGCACTCATCTCCATGCAGTAGGGGCCAGGAGTAAAGCACGACTCGATCACACCCTCGGCGTTGATAAGGCTCTGCCTCGCCAACGCGTTGATCTCCAGCGTGTATCTCATGTGGGGATCCAGCAGCTTGAACACCGGATGCATCGCGCTCAACTGCCTGTGAGCTGCCAGTATAAACGGCTCCATCACCGCATGCGTCCTCAACCTACATAATTAAAAAATATACACATCTATATATAAGATAATAAGCATTAAAAGTTAAAATTACAGCAGTTATGGTAGTTAATAAACACCATTTCAGCTATCAATGTTTATTTCCAGATGAAATGGTCATTATTTTCATTCTAGTATAGAATAACAATTTTGAATTTTCTTAAATATTAAATGTTTATTTGATATACCAGTGGTTGACGAGCTGGTGGACTCCGGCGTCGTTGGAGCAGACATGGGCCTTGGCGAGCATCCATTGCCAATTAGTGGTGGCATCGCAGGGCGGAGTCAAAACCATGCTGGGCCGGGTCTCACCAGGCTGGGAGGGAGGAAGGCCCAATTCAATCGCCACGGGCTTCAATGTACCCATGGGTGTCAAGAAGAAGAGGGTCCTTGTAGCATATGCCTTCCGGCCGTCCATCTCATTGATCCGCTCGATGAACGGTAGATATATGTCGTGGTAGTCCACCATGAACAACTTCCCCTCCTCCATTGCCTTCATTAACATAAAGGAATTTGGATATAGATAAGATAATGGTAATTGTGATAGAAAAAATGAGGGTGTTACGATTGGGTACCTGTTGGACGGTCAGCCCATTAAGCTGCCCGGCGATGTGGGCCTCCGTTATGGCGGATACAGGGGGCCCGTAGACCGCAGGATCCAGTTTGCTGACCGGGGGAAACACCTATCGAGAACAATGCCCTCGAATTTTGAGGTAACTACGGTTGGGCCGGTGAAATTTGAATGACAAAATACCCTTTGATTGCTAGCAATTACCTGAAGGCTCTCGATGTTAACGGGTTGATGCCGGCGACCACCTGCCGGGCAAATTCGTCATCTCGGAGCCACGCGAATTTGTCCTCTGCAGGATCGTTATATCTTAAATTTAGAACCTTGGATTTATATCAAATAGCACGAATGCCACTCAAGAACTTTAATTACGTAATTGGCTACGTTAGCTTGACCGAGTGGCCATGCAAGTAAAATGCTGTAACATCGTATGAGAGGTTAGAATGTATTGTACAACGTGCAGTCTTTGTGGTCAATTAAGTCTTATTTTTTAATGTTTTAGTTTGCTTAATCTTTCAAAGATGGGTCACCCAGTCGTAATTGAAAACTGAAATAAGAAACAAAATGAAGCCGACAACTTTGTCCAAATTAGAACTCGACAATCCATCAATTGCTTGAGTGATTGATCGATGCAACTATTTGAGGGCAAAACAATTTTTTTCAAAAAATCAGTGGATGGCTCAATCTTCCAATTGGATAAACGTTTGAAAATGAGCATTCGATCATTGGAAATTTTCTCCTCTCTCATATTATACTAGAGATTAAAAAGAATGAAGGATTTGATTGTACTTACTGGAGAGGATACTTGGAGTGTCATAGCGTAGCAAGCCTCGCTTGACTCTTGAATCTTCTGAACGAAAGGGAGCTTCCTGAAGAGATGCTCTTGGAGGCCGAGCTTGAGGATGAGGCCCTCCTTGTAAAGGTTGTCAATGTGGTGGAACCCTTGAAAGTCATGGTTGTCGATGGAGATGGAGGCGATGAGTGAGGGGATGAGACTGTGGAGCACAGCCCTGAGCCTCCCCGCCGAGAAGGCGCCCTGCTTCGACTCTTCGAAGGCCTCATCACGGGGCACATATATCGGATGTGGCTTCTCGATTCGACTCTCAGCTAGCATGTCTGTGCCATGTCCAATATATATGATCATCAATGTTAATTATCATGCATATTTTGGATAGCACCATAAGAAAAGCATGAAAAAACAGAGCTTGTTCAAAGAAAGATGCCATACTACCAAGAAGTAAACATATTGATAAGGAGAAGTTTGGAAGGCGCAAGGCAGAGATTAGAACAGAAAGTAAATATTCAGTATATAAGACATTAGGCTTTAGCATGATCTCGGTGATGCAAGGTTATTTTTCATTTGACAATTCCATTCTTGTTTATCTGTGGTGGAAATTTTGGAAAGCTAATCACCTAAGAAATGAGGTCATAAAATTAATTTATAATGACCAATTCTACATGGATCAGAACCACAGCTGAAAGTGTCTAGTTTGGTGGAGATCGGATGGTGCTAGGAATATTCATGGTCGCAGCCTTGATCTGTTGCTAGACTTTGAAAAATCAAACTTAGGGTCAAATTTCAAGAACAATACAATACTATTCAACCCATGTTACGGACGTTCAATTGATAGTCATGATAACATTTTATATTAAATATTGTTCTCACCAATTAATCCCATGATGAGATTAAAAGAGTCTGAGAATTTTGCTTTTCAAAGATGGCCTTTCAAACCAGTAAAAATTGATGCATTTGATATTATTTTTTATCATATCATTTATATTATATTTTTATTTAAAATATAAAAATAAAAAATAAATTTGATATGTAGTATTGCAGGAGATTATCCTATAATCTTACGTGTCAATACGGAATGCCACCCTTAAATTTTCAAATCAAATTTGAGTTCAAATTTCAAGAACAACATAATGCTACTTCAAGACGGAAGACATTGACGGTCAAAAACACCATAGTTCCAAGAATCTACGTGACACCCATCACCTTTCCATTTTCACACCTATATCACAATAAAAATTCGTAGTATTTGTGAACCCATGTAAGAATCTATCAATAATTTGGGACTTTTGATCAGGAAGTCGTTGTGGCATTGCAAGTTATGGTTCTCATTTACTTCCCCAACGCTATCACCTTTATCATACGAATTTTTCAATGATGGCAATGGAGAGGAAAGAAGACTCACTAGTATCTGTTGGAGGCCGACCGGTCCGGCATCTTCTCGGTAAGGCATCTTCTCTCCCCCAAGAATTGGCCTGGCAAACTCAATTCCTTTATCAGGATTCCCCAAGTCATTGTAGGTGGCATAATCATATATCCTATCAGACAACTTTCGAACCCCATTTCCATCACCCCTCAGCTCCTTCAGCTCCTCCTCCCTCACATTTTTCAGTCCTGCCGGCGTCTCCGATGGCAAATAAGGCTGCAAATGTTCATAACAGGGGTATCAATAACCGAATTCCAAGAGCCAGATCTGCTTCAACTTAACAAGTTGGTTCATGTTGATGACAATTTAATTTAATTAATAACAGGCACCTGAGAAAAGTTGACATTTTAAACTTGTCCATATTGATCCACAATTTTATTGGCCATGTTTACATTTATTATCCAAGCAACCCAACATAATCTGTTGTGGTTCAAAACATTAGATCTATGTAACCAAAGCTGGCCTCCCAGTCTTCATGACAAAATATTGTTGTTAAAATACCAAGGAGCACCATATATTATACTAAAGGTCAGCATATGGGAGTTGGTGACCATGCTATCATGTGAGGACCTAGTCCTACATATGGGTGTATCATGACTCAAAGCCGTTATACTCATAGAAGTTGTTCTTAGGCTAAAAAGAAAAAAAAAAGAAAAATTGATGCAAATCTAAGATAGATGTCTCTAGATCAGTTGCTTTGCACCACAAACATCAAGAAGGCAAAGTGGTGGAATCTAATTGCGACAAACAATGATGTGGACACTCAACAACCATGCTCCTAGCTATAATAATTCAGAGCAAAGGGTGGAGATGGATTTGGACCTTGTTGCTGAAGAAGACTCTCTTGGTGGGCAGGTCCTTGGTAGATTGGACCCATGAGTTGCAGGGAAGTGAACGGGGCCGCAGGGGAACCCCTCGACGACGATGGTCTCCAAGAAGAATTCTCTCTGGTGGCGATTGGTGAGGGTGATGGCCCCAGGCTCACCAAAGGCCGAGTCCACCACAAACTCTGCGGTGTAGACCACGCGCTCCCCTTCACATTCTTCTTCTCAAACCAGTCCTTGATCACTGCCTCGCCACTCTTCTTCGGCTTCTTGGTTCCTACATGATAGAATTAATCAGTACACAAGGCCAGAGATTGGTGGAATTCAAGAGAGTGAATAAATTTCCTTCCTTTTCAATTTTTTTTTCTTTTTTTGTAAAAGTCCAACAGGTAGGAAATAGTGGTATCATAAAGGATCTAAATAGTGATAAAGATAAAAAGGATGTCGATGATTTGAGTTCTGAAAAGGGACACCAATTCCAGTTTCCTTTAAAGATCTAGCGGAAAGCAGCTTAAAAAGATGATTATTTAGGCTTAAAAGAGCATCCAAAAGCTCAAACTTTTTAGGAGAGGAAGAAGAAAAGATGACTTGATGAGGACAAATACAGGCAATAAAGGAAAGGAGCTTACTTGGATTGATCTCCGTGCTGATGAGCTGCAAGACTACGTTCCTGCCGATCTTATCGACCAAGGCATCGAGGTGGTTGGCGATGGCCTCCTTAACATCCTCCTTGCTCTTCCTCCTCACGGTCACCGCCGCCCTCACCGTAAATTTCACCGGCTCCGGCTTGCCCACCACAAGATTTATCACATCCTCGCTGATTGCAGCCACGACCTTCGTCGACCGAGAGCTCCTTCTCCTCCTCCTCTGCTCCATGGAAACCAGAGCAGGGAGGCAAAACAGAGCCCGCTCTGTTTACCTCGGAGCAGAACCGATCTCGGGGCAGGGACCAAAGATGATCTCTCCAGCTGGGAGAAGCCCATGATCTCGTTGCAAACAGCCATTCTCTTCCTCTCAAGGAGTTCTGAGGGAAAGAAAGTTGCAGCCGCCTTCTTCTGTCTTCCTGCTGCTTCGTTCTTCTTAGTGTTGGAGGAGAGTTTGGAGTCAGTCGTTTGGGTGGGGGAGGTGGGATGGATTTTTTTTAATAGAGGAAGGGGAAGAGGGGCAGAATGGGAAGGGAGAAAGTGGCAGCTGGTTTCATATCTCACACGTTTTATATTTTGGACTCATGAAAGGCCAGAATTTCCATCTCGTTTGTTTTCTCGTCAAAGACATTAGGGAAGGAGTCAATTGAAGAGGGGCAATGGAGACTTCTACGAAGTGGGGACTATGATTTGGCATCTTGAATTACCGTCGTGTCCATATTCTTTAAATAAATATTATACCGATCCCTTCTTTATATATATATATAT
>KE504633.1:3899171-3910723 GCA_000441515.1 Elaeis oleifera | reverse complement strand
TCCCCGCCGGAGGTATCTCCGGTCAGTATGAACTTTTTCTTGCAGGTGCTCGTTCCCGGCGATCATACGATGAGGGGATTGGCGGCAACAATATATATCCTAAGCAATTTAGGTAACTACAATCCAACTAGATGGCTAAGCATGCATGGCTTATGCTCCTCTCAAAGAGTGATTCTAAGCAAAGCTATTTTATAAAACAAGATGTATAACAAACATTTTTCGACGTTAACAGGTGTTATACATCTAAGTTTTGATAACATAATCTCTATACAATAAATGCCAGGTGGTCAATCCTCCTATTTTCATCAAAAAAAAAAAAACATAATCATCTCTTTTCAACAATATAATTACTTTTGAATATACATAACATCTGGTGTGTACTGTAATAGCACCCCATTATTAATATGTTATGCGATAGAGGACCAAGATTCTATCTATATCTGTACATAGGTCCATATGGCCTAGGATTATGTTTAACTCCTACAATGATATTGCCACCAAAAAAAAAAAATAACCAAAAAAAAAAAAAGGACTCTTACCATAGTTCTAAGCTAGGGATTTCCTTAAATGGAATGTGTGGCATCACCAAAAGGATGTCTATTTTTTTTTGGTAGATCAAAAGGATGCCTTTTAAACGTGACGTGACGGATGCATTATAAAGTTGCCACTGCCAAATAATGCCCTAGTGGGGCAAGAAGGGAAGATGGGGAAGCAAAAGCAAAGCGACACTGCACAAAAGTCCAGAATCCAACCCACCACTGGGTCCTCTGTCCCAATCACTGAGTCACCCACAAAAATAAGAAAAGGAAAATCATGATAGCAATTGACTGTTGGCAAACCATGTTGAGAACATGGGGGAAACATGTTGGAGACCATGCACTGAGATTTGTTGTGATTTTTCTACTCTATTCGGCATATGCTTTGGTATATTATTGAAGCGCATTTCATGGTGATGAAAGGCCTTTCCTTTTGGAAACTGGTTGCATGCATCCATTTATGGTAGCATGATTTTATAACCTAATTGCTTTCATCTCCGGACAACTGCCTTCTTCTTCCAAGCAGAGGTGATCATGGGCTAAGCCTCAAGCCTAAACTATGCTCATTTTCAGTTAGGTTTCAAACTAGATCTATTTAAAATTTGATATTTTTTATGTCCAAATCCAACCTATGATCAGCTCTAATTCTAAGTAAAAGGACATGCAACACATAACCTGTGTTACCTAATAAAAATCCCTATACCTATTAAACAAAAAGATGAGAGAAGATTCGATCATTCTTCAAAATTCGAAAAAATTAAAAAAAAAATTAATCAAAAATTTGATTTTTTCAATTATTTTAGAAAATCATTAAAAAAGAAAAATTTTGCACATATTCTTTCCCATCAAAAGAATTTTACTTCCTAATAAATTTAGAAAGTCCATGCATAATATACATATGTGTGTGTGTTCGAATCTCCATCACCATGCTTCAGCAATTAAAGTACCAATCTACGCCACAACGACCGAAGTGGTTGGAAATGTCAGTATCGCCCACGCAAATGCAGTATTCGAAAGCGAAAGAATCTCCCCAAGATCACGAGATAATACTAGATTACAAACCGCCTCTCCACTGAATAGATTACTAGGAGAGAAACAGCCCATGTGAATTATGGTCAATTCAACTAAATCAGCATTCATTACACATGCCGCAATTCCAAAACATATTAAAGTTTTATTTTTCAAGTTTCATATTTGAACCCACTCAATTTGAACCAACTCTGTGAGGCAATGGGCAAGCATGAAAACACATCACATATTAGACAATCTAAGAACACATCACATAGCATGAAACCCAATTTACTCGTTCGAGCCTGATCTTTCTAATTAGCAATATCTACCTGGCACTGTAGACCATGATTACCCACAACAATCTCAGAGGACATTCACACGCGCACGACCACACATCGATAAAAGGAGAGACAGAGAATTATCATTAGATATCATCTAAAGTCTAAACAAAGAGCTCAGTGACAAACTGTCACACTCCAAAATTGCCAAGCCAGAACAGCAACGGGAACTGAGCAATGGCCATGAAAAGTAGTAGATAGTGTTGCCTACTTGAGTGCCTCTCGTAGCTCCTCATCTCTGTGAAGATTACCCTCTTCATGGTCTTCACTAAAAATACCCCCATACACACACTCGCCCATGGCATCAGGAAGTAATATGAGTAACTCCAGAAGATCTTTACCAGCACAGCCAAGGACAATCCTGTGAAAGCATACCCACCATATGCCACTATGTCAAGCAGCGGCGCCTCCCCGCCACCTAATGAATATAAGAAACCTTTTAGGAGGCAACCTGCATCAACCACCCAAACAATCCCCTTGTGAACTGCAAACTCAGAGCTTCGGGACTAAACCTGCAAGAGACTCGACTATGATCAGTAACCATTGTTGCTCGAAGATGTAGGGAAATGCCACGATACACACGACTTACTTTCCCATAAGACCAAATGAGAAGCCTGCGAGAATAATGTAGGTGCCAAAGGCCATGAAAGGGATGTACAGATCCGGGGCATTTATATCATGGATTGGAGGTTTGTAGGAAAGCCTACCACCAACTGGCTCGGTTATCCTGGTCCAATGACCCTGGATGAAACAGAAGATAGTGAAAACAGAAATTAGTTCTGTAAGCTTCTGAAGAAGGAGGAGCAATCAAGTAGGAAAGTGAAGGCAATACAGGGAATAGAAAGCAAGTTTACCCTGTGTAGGAATGGAAATAGGACCACTTTCAACTTATTCCTCACATACTGGTCATTCACTTGAAAATAATACTGAGGATTGGAGAAATACCTGCTAATCTGTTGCATCAGAGACCAAAAGTAAGAAAGCATAATGACATGTTATATTGTTATTTATGGTGCTCACAAATACTTTGGACTGCAGAAGAGAGGTTATTAATTTCTATTTATAATGCATTGTACTAATGTGCATTGTCCATTGACATATTCTGTACATTGCTTTGCATGAACTCAGAGCTTGAGCCCAAGAATTTCTCTCCATATGCTCCTAGGCCACCTCGGATAAGTCCAGATCCGGCTCCATAGAATGCATTGCCAAATGGATTTGATTGAGAATTTACAGGAGGTCTCTGCACCCCAGCCTGATTGCTCAGATTGTCATACATGGCTGCAGGTGACAGCAGCAATTGCCCATCAGATTTTTTAAAAAATATATAACCAAACAACACATCATATAGAAAGGACAAAACCAAATTGTTGGCATTAATCAGGAATTTTCTATTAAGAATATTATACAACTAAACATCATAAGCAGATTAAAGTTACAGTTGAAAAGATACAGCTGCATAGTGGTCAATCAAGGTGCCCCAATTTGGGTCTAACTCAACTTTGATGAGTGGGTCATATTTGTTCCCAAACAAGACCAGTTGACTGCAGTTTCAAAAATCTCCCATCTTAACCCAGCTACACAAGACCAAAAGAGTTAAGAATTTGAAGGATAGCTCCTCAAAAATAAGGTGGGCCTATACCGATCCCATGCACGTTGCAACTGGATAAGTTCCAAGTCAATGTTCTGGCCAAGGAACCATTTTGGAGCCCATATATAGGCACGCAGGGCTTTGAGGCACCTTGAACCAGCATGTTAACCTCCATTTCTATGTTGAAGAGGTTGATTGAAACATGGATTATAACTTCATTATGCACTAGGACAAGGATATAAAATAAGGGAGTAATTTTCAGATTATTCATTCAACAGTGTCTCATTTAGTCTGAGTAGATGGTTTGGTGTTCATAATAGGACACATTTAATCGACTAGGTCAATTATTCGACCATGCTTTATTCAAGTTTGGAAACATTACATTATTATAAATAAACAGCAGTGCTGAACTAATGAATAACACACATAGAGATTCACATGAAACAGGGTTTAGGATGCTGAACTAATCACTCAAAGCATGACTAGCTGACACTAATTCTGTTTCATATGTTTTGTCTGATTGGTCTGGTTTCTCTGAGTTGTCCACTAATTTAGCAGTTTTTTCCTTTTAGAGCAAAGATAAAGATACAGGAAGAAGGAAGCACTACTTTCAATTAAATCACGTGCACCAACTAACATTCAACAAATTAAGGCCTGCAAAACTTCAAATCCCTTGGAGAGATAGAGGTCCAGACCAAGAGGTGGAAGACTCAATTCTCTACAAGCAACAAACGTCAGAATGTCTAGCACCTCAACCTCATCTTATACATTATCTCCCATCGAAGAATTGATTTCTCTATTAGGTTTATCACCATCCCTTGCGTCCCACACACCATAATTCCTCCAGGTTTCCGTCTAGAAGACCTAGGCAACAAAGTATATTCTATCTCTAACATATTTCTGCTCAAATCATGGAGAGCAAGATTTGCTATACAGATCGATACCAATGTGTACGGACTGTACCGTACTATAACATACGGGAATATGATACGGGGGGTACCGACGCTTAATATGCCGAATAAGATATCATACCAGCATACAAATACTATAATATGATGGTATCAATACGAGGTCTGGTATAAGCTTGATGAACAAGTTGAGATTTTTCAAAAAGTTGTTTAGATCCATATAAACTCCTTAGGCCCTACTTAAGCCTGTAATGGTAAAGATCTAGCCAATCCATACAAGGCAATCAACAGAATCTATAAACATAAGCCAAGAAATCAAGTTTTGAAATTTAAGCCAAATTCACATATCCATGATGCATGTCAATAGGTAACCACACAGCTTTCCCACTATATAATTCCACATACTACCTATCTTTAGAATCCCATGAAGGGAATCTAAACCACCCGTTCTGCAACTCAAAAAAAAAAAAANAAAAAAAAAGGGAAAAAAGAACCACCATTTTAATCACCCAACAAAGCAAATTTCCTGCAGTTAAGCGTATGACAATATGACGACCAATTGCATCACCACCTCCACTTCTCACCTTAAAGCTCCATTTCTCCTCAGAATTGCGAAATGGTAAAACCTAAATAACTCATATCATCAGCTCAGGCATTCCTTGCATCACTGCTAAAGCTCCATCAGTGCACAATGAAACACTGCCTCTTTAGAAATCTTCTAATTGAATTGCAGATATTCGTACATAATGTTCCCCGCATTGGCCAGAAGACCAGTAAATCAATCATTAAAGAAAAAAAACAATATTTGTCTTCTCACTGAAAGAAAATAGAGATGTGCTTAAGTATAAAAATCTGTGGTCATTGATGTCCACCTATTCGATAGCATGCCGTATGATTAATGAAATAAAAAATCATCTACCCAGATATATTCGTAGAAAGACAAGTTTTTGATGAGAAACAAAAGACAATTTGGATTCACGGCAAAGATCTATTTGATCCAGACAAACAACAGATCGAGCTCAAAACCTAATGAGTGGATAGAAGATCGATCTACAAATAAGCAACCGCAGTCAAGAAGATCACAACTACGGATCAGAAAAGAAAGTTTTAGCAAGCTTTAGATTAATCAGAGAGAGAGGTATGGGAGTTGGGCTGCGTACCTTGAAAGCTTGGGCGAGGCAGGATGGGCGATTCGAAGCGCAACGGAAGAGGCGAGAAGACCAAACCCTCGATGCCCCCCGCAGCAAGTAAGCGAAAGTCGGTTTAACGGATTTCTTTATGTTTCAAAAAGTATTTTATCATAAAAAACTCATTTTACTGCCGCATATTTTATAAAATTTAATGCTAGTAACAATAAAAACTTGGCATCACAATTTCCAATTCAATTGATCATTTTTGTTGTTCTAATTTCATTCTGTTTTTACTTCCGAGCAAAGTTGCCAACATAAATTTAAGAATTTCATCGTTTTTGTACTACAAATATTTATTGTTATTAATATTATTAATTGTTTAACTAATCAATTAAAATTTAATATTTTATTATTTTAAAATATTCATTTGATTTGTATATATCATATTATTTATTTATTTATTTATTTTTATTGAAAGGGAAAGAAATGCCACCCACTTTATTGGGAGCTAACAGAAAGTATTATGTAAACATGTATTTGTAGCTTTGATCAACTATTGAAGCATCAACTTATGACATGGACATCAAAGCGGGCCAGTCTCTGCACTGAATTTCAAAGCATTGTGAAATTTAGAAAGATGTGCTTACTTTTGTGTCTTGCTTTGCTGCCACCTTTCTTTTCTTTTCCAACAAAATATGAGACTACATGTCTTCTAGCCATATCATCCTCATGACAAGATGTTGTTCTTCCTTGATTAAAATTTATCTATTTATATAACTCATGGATATTACTGTATATTTGAAATAAAATATTTGAAAAATATTATTGATACTCTTTTTGGAGCTGCATCATATAGTGCATTAAACAATCTAGTGATAAAAAAATTATCTTAACTAAATAAATGAAATTTTTCATTAATAAATTTTATGATTTCTTTTATTGTTTGCGTAAAAAATAGAAGTTTCTAATGCAATCTGTCCCTAGCATGTATCAAAAAAAAAAAATCAGAAATATATTACTACTGTTAATAAGCATTGATATTTTATATATCATATAATATTTTGCATGTCTTTTAAAGCAGATCAAGTGAAGGTGGTTGCTCTCAAGATTACAATGCATCATGTTATAACTTATTATGTCTACTTTCATCAATGATTGAAAAATCAAAACAAAAATTGATCAATATTTTTTTAATTAAATGAAAATAAAAAGCAAGCAAATACTTCAAAGATAATAGAAAATATATGAAACACTATATTAATAATTTTAGGTCATATTCAAATTATTTATATATAATAATTTTAAAAAAATTTAATTAAGTATTCGTCAAAGTGAAATAAATTTTATTTGTTAATGAGATGCACCAAAGTATGATCTTGCATAAACAACTAGTCTTGGAAGACCACCAACCTCGAGTATGGTTAAAGCCATTTCTACCAAAACATCCTAGCAGATTTATTATTCCTAGACTTCAATTATGTCAAATGCTTCTTTTGCTTTCTTTTTTTGTTTTTACAGCTATCTTCTCAGTTGGATCAGTTAGTTCTAAACCAAAGGCCGAGCCACACACTTTGGGTTAAAAATACTTCAATGGCGGCAAAAAGTTGAACTAGGTGGAGGATGACTAAGGACTTCATACTCATCACATGGGATGATAGATCCAGTCCTACCATGGTTGTCACATTTCTATAGCTTCTAATTTTTCTTTTTTCTTTTTTTGGTTCAAATTGACTGCTTACATGCCTCTAGAATAGACAACAAACATCGGACATGAAAATATCCTTCAATCTCTGGGTAACAATGCCATCATTTCCTATAACACCACTCTGATATGATCGGCCATGAATGATGTTACACCATTATCCTCTCTGTAGATATATTTGGTCACCTTAGAGATGCAGCTCAGAGTAAGTCTCAAGTGTCCACCCATAAGGGGAGGTCAGCATTGTTGCGCCAAGGCTCCAGAGCAAGTTGATATAGCGGTAGAGGTACACCGGTCGGGATGCGGGATGCTGTGAGAGATCAACAAAAAAAGTCCACTCATGCTGGAGGGGCTGCTCTGATGGAGGATCCTCCAATATTTAAATCAGTCAGAACTTGAGCACAGTAGAGAGAGAAAGAAAGTGCTAGAGATGGCGCATCGTTATGCATACACATGTGTGAGCTGAAGCTTATCTTCCTTGAGGTCTCCTTGTTACCGTTATATATGGAGAGGTACCGAGCCTGTTATACCTGGACCCATAGGGTTGTCAGGATAGGGAGTCCATCCACTCACTAAGTTGTTAGTTCTGGGTATTTATTATATGATGTGGCTACGTTCTGAGAGTTTGTCAGAAGATTCTAACTGGTTGCCCACGTGGCTCAACAGATTGGTTGACTAAGGTTGGCCAGTAGCCGAAGTGCCATCCCAAATAGATTTGCCTCAAGGCAGATCATGGGATCCTATCTTTTATGGTCGGTGAGATCATGATTTGGAGGTCGGTGGGAGTCCGAATCGATATTGATCGGAGGACTCTGTTCCTATCGCCGATTAGATATCAATCCAAAGGTTGGTGTTACTCCGATCTGAAGGCCAGACGGAACGTGATGAGATTGCTCCATCATGGTGCACCATGATAGGTACAGCGGTCACGATTTATGTCGGTGTTTCCACTAGTCTGAAATTTCTGTGGATGAGTCGCGAGAATATCGTCGGAGATAGCATGACTCTATAATACTTATCCCTACTTTTGAGTCGGAAGTGGTCACTTTGGATGGAGGAAGTAGTCCTAGAAAAGTGTCTTCAGAGTTTGTCTGAATTGGTGAATTCAAGTTGATTGATTTTTGGGTGTACTATTGCATCACCTCATGAGATCCAATTTTGATTTGTCAGGTCACTTCGTGAATCGCACCTTAATTATTTTGAAGAAATTTGGTGCTTCATGAATTTTGACATATTTATAAGGGACGTGCGGCTTGAGATAGCTTATCATTTCAGCCTTAAAAGAAGCTTTTTGACGGTTATGAATTTGCCAAATTATATGGCACCACTTGTCAAATGTTGATTGATTCAGCGTTATCTCACGTAGATCTATTAGCATGATTGAATCGTGATGATATTATGTTGAGGGTCATGGGGTCAAGAGGCTTCGATCAGAGACACATGATAGAAATCTTGCAGATCATCAAAGCTCTTTTGATCTCAGGGGAGAGGAATCATTTGTTATTGAGGTCGACCTCCAAGGATTTCGGTCTCAGTATTTTATTTCTTTCAATTTTTGCTTCGAAGCATCGGATCGAAAAGATCATGTTTCTCTGGCCCCGGAGAGTCAAGTCGTCCTTTACGAGGAGACTTTCCAAGCATATCTTCGACTACCCTTCCACTCCTTTGCCTCCAACCTCTTTAATTATTACAAGATTCTTCAGACCCAAGTCACTCCAAACTCTATTCATGTGGTTTCCATCTTCATTATTCTTTATGGTTGGATCGGCATCCATCTATGAATTTTTCTCTTTAAGGTGTTGTTCATCTTAAAGAAGCACCCTTATGATAAAGAATGGTAGTACGTTAGTCCTCACCAGGGGTGCAAGTTCATTGAGGACCTCCCTTCTTCTGTTCATGATTGGAAGGAAGGTTTTCTTGTTTCTCTGACCTACCCTAGAGCTTCAACCGAGTTTGGGGTGACCCCAGGCTTTCTCTGATTAAAGAGAAATCATTCCTCCATGGAGATGAGAAAGATTTTCATAAGTTGCTCAATGTAGAGGTGCCGAAGTTGAGCGATCTCATGTTTGAGCAAATGCTCTATAATATCGACCTCAGTCCAGCTCTTCCTCGGGTATATTCGTGTCCATCATTTTTGTTTATTAGTAGCTCGATCCTCATTTTGCTGTTTTGATATTATCTTGTCGTCTTCGATTTTGCAACGATGAGGCCTGTGCCCATGGAGATTAGGTTGTCCTTTAGAAAGAAGAGGCTGAGCTCCACCTCAGAGGGAGGTACTTCGAAGAGGACAAGGCCTATGACTTCTTCAGTCCCAGCCCCACCTATTGTCTCTGTATCGACTGAAACTTCTAACATGGCAGACACATAGGGGGTCATCGTTGCAATATCTCTGAGGGAAGCTCTTTCGACTGTCATGGAGCCTGCTTGGGCAGAGTCTCCTTCACCTACCCCCCGGTCCTCATCGCCAGTCCGATCAGGGTCGTTTCTAGTTTCTCCATAGCCCCGACTTTCGTGATCCAATAGGGGATGGAGCCCTTCTCATTGGTGCCTAAGGAGGAATTCATCACCACGACAAAGTGGTTCGGAGGAACAACTCGGCCCTTCATAACCAGTAGCTCGCTCAGGAAGTTATAAAGGTCACGCTGTTACTGGCCGATTAGATGGAGACAAAGGCTCGACTGCTAGACAAAGCTCTATCCTCCTCATTTGAAGATATGCTGAAGGCAAGTCTTGATTTAGTCATTCTTTCTCTCTTTTTTGAGTTCTTTGACTTCAATTTTCTTTTGCAGTTAATGCACGATATGGCCCAACTTGGTGAAGCCAGCATTTAATTGGGCCGAGTGAAAGGGAAGCTGGAAAGAAACATTTAGGCAGCTGAGGCTCCAAGGAAGGCCACAAAAGACAATGCTTCCCAAGCCCAATCCAATGCTTCCCAAACCCAGTCTGATCTCTTAGCCGTCAATGAATAGATCATCCAGTTCGAGGGCTTCCTCTCCATGGAGCACGGGCTCACGGAGATACAACAAAAGAGGGTCGCTGAGCTCGAGATGGAGCTTCAGGTGGTGAATGAGAAGGTCAAGTTGGTGGAAGCTCAGGTGGAGGTCGATCAGGTGAGAGAAGTTACTGAAGCTAAGTTGAAGGCCATTGAGGAGTACAAGGCCTCAGTGGAGTTTGTAGCGAAAGTTACCGAAGATTCTTCGATCGTCTATAGCTACGGCTTCAATAATTACAAGACTCAGGTGGTTTATTTCTTTCCTAAAGTTGATGTTAGTCGACTCGATCCTTATGCTGATGTCAGAGAAGAAGACCAGCAACATAGCGAGGGATCAGTTGCCCCAGAATGTGGAGCCTACCAGAGTTGAGGAGCCAGTCGTAACTAAGCCTGCAGTCGGTAAGCCAACCTCTACCAAGGGTCCCATCATCAATTTTTGATTGTAGTGGAAGACCGAGCTGCCGAGCTAATGATCGATGTCGATGTCAAGACGTGGTTCGATGAATCTTGAGTTCTTATACTTTCACCTTTGACTTCACCTTTTGTATATGCCTTCAATAGTTTTTGGAACTGAACCTTATTGATGTAATAAAGTGATCTTACTTTTTGGAATCCAATATCTCATGATTCTAGCTTGTCATGTTGCTGTCTTGAATTTTTTAAGTCATGGGCTCCAATGGACCTCCAATCTTTCGGACGATTCTTGGCTCAATGACTTTTAGTTTTGGTGGTCTAAAGATGTCATTGTAAAAGAACTGAGGCAGTTTTTTGAAGTCTGCTTGGGTTTTGAGATTTCACCAAGTCATCGAGGTGGCATGAGTTTTCGATATAGATTTTTGATGATATCGGATAAAGCTAAGCAAGCTGAAGACTTTGATTATATCTTTGGATCTGTTTTGAGGACCTTGTCAGTGGGATCCAAGTTTGGGTCAAGATGCTTCCTTGTCATCGGTGCCATGTCAATTAAAGCTTCGAAGGTCTTAGTTGCAATAGAAATATTTCCAAAGGATCGGTCTTCTGATCCTGTGGCTAAGCTTCCTTTCACATTTATCCACATATTGCCTTGCGGCTTGGGTTGCTTTTAAGGAAGATGGATGTTTTCGAGGGGATTATCTTGGGAATTGCCTCTGACCCTATCCAAACCTGCCATATGGTACATCATGGTGCATTCCGAAGTAACCTTTGTGAATTATTCCTTAAAACTTTGAGCAGAATAGAGTGCAATAAAGAGCCGCATCACTGCTTGTTTTGTGGTTGGCCAAGTGGTGCGATCCGATTGTTGGAGAACGCAGACAATTTCATGTATGTATTTTGAAATTTTTCGAAAAATTACAGCGAAAGACT
>KE504633.1:3849788-3888859 GCA_000441515.1 Elaeis oleifera | reverse complement strand
CAGTAATCTAATTACTAATTAATCCTTCATTAATTCTCTTAACACTTGGTGAATTAACTTATTACAACTTTTGCATAAGGTTAACCATCAATCGAATTGACGATTAAGCCCGTGAATGATTCTCAATCATTGATCAGCCACATAATCAGTCAGAAATTTTTTTTGAGTGTGACCCCATAGATTTGAACCTAAGTCAGTAGCACAGAAACATCTTTCTGAATCAATCGATGTAACCATCTAACAATGATGACCCGATGTCCGGATAGGTCAAATGAAGGTGAAGGAACATTCAAAAATCTATTGGTGTATGGTTACTGTATAATTCATCTCTTTGATCCTAATACTTAAGGATGACTTAGGATTTAACTGTCAATCCTACATAAGTCATCCATATTATATTTCAATCTTTTTCAAATCTATCATATAGATTATCCAGACCCAGATTTTGCTAAATTGAAATATACTGATGCATATCTCCTACTAATTCAGAGGGACCAATCCCATTTTGACTCACGCACCGACTTGACAAGTACTTGACTGTATCCAAAAATTTCTATCACTGAATTAAAAACTCAGTTAGTCTGGCACCAAAGTACAATGAGTTGCTTGTAAGTCACCGTGGTGATTTCAAGTCGGAGAGACACTTATATCCATACCCTTCGTAAGCTACCATTGACAGTAGAGTTCTCGCAGTTGGTCCCGTTCAGTGACGATATACTCCTACATCTCATCTGCATGCCATATCAGTGTCTCCATACTATTTGGTTACGAGGACAACTAACGCATATGGCATACAACGACCTACACTTGATATCGCTATCTTCCTAGTAATAGTGTATCGTTTGATCGCGAATTAGTTTAAAACTACACAATAAATCTTCTTTATCGATCAAAGTAGTCCTAAAGACTTCATGATAACATAGGAGTTCATTAGAAGATGTATCTTTGTGATGAAAATTATCAAATAACTTTATTATTTATCCATTCATATATATTTATAATTAGTACAATCGTCAAACGATTGGCTTTAGGATATAATTTTCAACACCAATTGCCTAATGATCAAATATGTATCATCCAGGATCTATAAATAGGTCATTTACCTCATAGAATTTTCCGTATCTGTTAAGGAACATTCTCTTTCCTATCATCTTACCGTTATGAAGCCATCACCATGTGCCGTGAAGCAATCGGTAAGAAATGATGGCTTCTTTGCGTGGTGAGTTTTTGGCCAAGAGGATGAAGGGTGCTCGGCCAGAGTCCTCCACATCCGGTCATGTTTTGCCTCCTCCCCAAGCATTGGGGGGACCAATCGGCTCTAGGATGAATGCTTGCCCTCTTGTAGACAAGGTGCATGGGACCCTCTGCACTAGAGGCCTTTATCGAGGCCAAGCTCCGCTGCATCATGGAGTATAAGGCTTCAACAGACTTCAAGGAGGAGATTATTGAGGCGTTGACAGTGAGATTCATCTAAGGCTTTGAGGATTGCAAGATTCGTCTGAAGCGTATGGTCCTAAAGCTGGATCTGAGATGCCTTCATCCTAGGAATAGCGATGAAGAGGTTAGGGGGTTCTCCTCAGATAAAGACTAGGTCTTCATTTATTTATATCTTGCTTTTTGGTGTCCTTTCTTGGCACCTTCTTTTGTAAATAATGATTAATAAAAGTATGTTTCATCATATGCACCTTTTATGTGAATGTCTTCCTCTTTTTTGGTATTGTCGTAATTCGTCAGCTTGCCGAAGTTCTTTTCCAAGTTTGAACTGTCACCAAACTATGGGCTTTGGATGGAATCTGAGCCATATTGATTGTCGTCTATTTTAGTTCTCCTCAATAGTTGTTGATTTGTTTCCAAGGCACTTTAGTTCTCCTCGATTAAAGTTAGGCATTGCCCGATGTAGATTCTGAGATCTTTTTCAAACTGACTATTTGGGCTATACTTTTATCAAATCATTTTTGTTGGTTGATTTGACCTCAAAGTTTGTCATTGGATAGATACGAGCCTTTCGGCTATGGAGATCCTAATCTGGGTTAGGATATCTCCTCATTGTTGAACTTCGGTCACCTTATCTGCATGTTGTCATTTCGGATGTGTTCTTTGTCGATGTAAATTCTCAAAGTTTATCTCAACTTAGTTGGGCAGACTTTGCCAGGTCGATAACTTCGGTCATGTCCTCAGATCAGTTTCGAGGATCCCATTCATAGAAGTCCTAATTTGGTTAAGATATCTGCCTATTATCATCGGATCGCTTTCGACTAATATTCCAAGGTCTCAGTCCAAGCCGAGATATCTCTAAAATTTGCTTATGGAGATCGTAACTTGGGTCAGGATATTTTCTAATCGTCGGTATCTTGCTAACTAGTATTTCAAAGGTCTTGACCTAAGCCAAGATATCTCTGAAGGATCGGTCCGCCGATCTAATCATCGAGATTCCGTCTGGCTTCTAAATATCTCATAGCCTTTGTTGTCATCAGTGACTTAGCAGGTCTGATGTCCGAGGTCTCAGATAGATTCGAGATATCTTGAGGGACCGTACATCGAAGGGTCACATCCTTTAGGATTTTGGAAGTGTGGAACATTTAATATTGGTACTTCTTAATAATGATAATTGTTGGGATGAGTAGTTGGGAGTTTGATCGTCAAAAGGCATGGTCCTCGAGACTACTCCCATAGTGACACCTATCGCATGGTCAATGGGAGGTAGTTGAAGGCACGTAGGTCTGGTTTCTCTATAAATGGAGCCTCTCTACCATTTGAGATTGGTGTCGACCCAACATCTTTCATAATGGTGGCGCTGCTTCATCTGTCATCAGGAGATCCTCAGCACCTTCCTCCGAGTGGGGGAACTTCTACCGTTGCTCGACTGCTCATTGAGTATTTTAGAGAAACATATTCGCAAGTAGTTCAGTTTGGTGTGGGAGATATTGAAAAAGTCCACTGCTTCAGGAAGGGAGTCGGATTGGTGATCATTGGGGACTGCTTCGACATTATACTCTATAGAAAGGTCTTAAAAATTTCAGGGGCTGCTCCTCCTTCCTTGATGAGGTAGCCTTCCAACCATTTTTAGTGAAATATCCTGAAGATGGACGGGCCATCGAGAGAGTGTCTGCTATGCCATCCCCAATATCCTTTTCCATGGTCCGCCAGCCTTTGGAAGAAAGGTCTTTGGGCATGCGGTTGCCATGGATTTCGTTTAGGATAGCTCAGCTTTATGTTCGAGGATGTTGTTGGAGCTCTGATCTTATAGCTTTTTCTTTTTGTTGTCATAGCCTTTGTATGAGCAAAGTTGCCTTTGTAAATCAAATACTCTTTCTTTTCAAGCCTCACATGATTGTCGTTGTTTTTTGCGACCCAATTCTAGTGGGGGGGGGGTGTTACAAAGGATCGTTTTGAAGTGTTGTCCAAGGTCGATCCAAAATAGCCATATGTGGGCTTCGCTCGACCTATGAATGACGAGGAGCATCAAATAGTCAGACAGGATCCCTCAAGGGGTTATCCCCTTCATTGACACCCTCGATCTCTGCTCGACTCATCTGTGGACAAGGAGTGCTACGTGGCCGAATGAAATCAAAGGTTGGCCCGATGAAGGTTTTTGAGGTTGATCCCAAACTGGCTTTCCGAACATGTTTTCAATATGCCAACCGAGGCTTATCATCAGACCATTCCAGAATTTTCACTTGTAGTCAGATATGGTCGATTGTAATCAAGCTTCCCATCTGGTTACTTTATAAAAATCGATGTGGAGTCCTCAGGTTCTTGACATCCACATTCAGAGAATGGAGGTTCCATCAGTTGCTTTGGTTTGCTACCATCATTGATGAGACGACCGTGCCATTATGATATCTTTTGGTTGTCCTCTTCATTTTTTTCAATATTTGGCACGGTCCTTTGTTCCCTTGCCATCTCCAAAGCCTGAGGTCACACTGATTAATGCCGGTCGTCGATCGATTGCCGTCATTCTTCATATTGCACAAACGTTAAGGCAGTTCCTCAGGCAAGGGGCTTCTGCCAGTCAGAAAGATTTCACTCCAGAGCGTAGATGCCGTACAACACCGATCAGTATCTAGATCCGATAGACTAGGTCATGGAATCACCACAAGCGAGCCACCATAGGCTCCAACATTGGTCGCACAGGCCTGGTTCGGAGTGATCGATTGAGAGGTCCCACCTAACTTCATTGGACAGATCTTTGATAGTAAACGATAAGGCGATTGCTTCTCACTGCACTCTCTCTCTTCGATTGGGTTGTTGGGATTGTTGGACCCTTCTTCTAGTGTCAAACTATTACGTCGAGACTCCGAGATAAGTTGATATGGCGGTGGATGCACGTTTAGTTGGGATGCCAAGATGCTACGAGAGACCTGCAAAAAAAGTCTACAGTGAGGGATCCTCAGATGCCTAAGTCAGTCGGAGCTTGAGCACAATAAAAGAATGCTAGAGATGGTACAGCATTATGCATGCGCAAATGTGAGCTTAAGCTTACCTTCCTCGAGGTCCCTCTTTACCTTAAAAATGGAGAAGTATTAGAGTTGTTACACCTGGACTCGTAGGTTGTCAGGATAGGAAGTCCACCCACTCATTAGGTTATTAGTCAAGGGTGTTCGTTACATGATGTATCCACATTCTACGAGTTTGTCAAAAGATTCCAATCGATTGCCCATGCGGCCCAAAAGATCGATTGACTGAGGTCAGCCCGTGGCCAAAGTGCCGTTCCGAATAGATCCACCTAAAGATGGATCGTGAGATCTTATCTTTTATGGTCGGTGAGATCTCGATTTGGAGGTCGAACGGAGTCCAATCGGCATTGATTGGAGGACTACGTTCATGTCGCCAATTAGCTATGGATCCGAAAATTGGCATTACTCTAATTTGAAGATCGAATGGAAGCTGATGAGATCATTCCGTCACGATACTCTATGATGGATATGGTGGTCATATTTTACGTCATTGTTTCCGTCGGCCTAAAATTTTGTGGATGAGTCACGAGGACATCAACTAAGGTGGCATGACTCCGTAATAGACATCATGATACTTCATCCCCTCTATAAGCCATGAAATAACTATCCTAGAGTCACCTTCCTAAACAATACAGTTAGCCCTCCATGCAAGAATGGCATGGATCAATCCCTCTCATGTAGCTTTCAGCCAGCAATGATCTATGGCCGTAGGTAACAAAGCCAGCTTCTTCATGTTGACAACCAAAGCTTCTAGTTTGATTCTTGAATGGTGTAACCCCAAAAATCTTGATCTAGATTATTATTGTTGCGGCCTTTCCCTGATTTCAATAGTCGGTCTGGAGCCAACTAGCTGCTGCACTTGAATACAGGCCAGCAGAACACTGGGAGATGGTGTGCTGTCACCAAAGAAGGTGCACACAGTCAAGATCGAAGGTGAGAGTGAGGGGTTTTCATTGAACGGTAGTGCTGGTCTTTGCTTGGTGCTGGAGAAGATGGATCTACAAAGAAAGTCCCACCGAAGGTGGCTCCAATGAAGATCCTCTGACACTCAAGTTAGTGAGGTGGCTTGAGAGAAAAGAACGACAGAGTCTTTGGGTTGCAAATAGTATGCGTACCCAGGTGTTATGGCTCCGTGACTTATGAATCCTGTCGGGCTCATAGGCACCCAGATAGGTACACCATTGGATGTTGGACCTCATGGCTCTGTTAATCGGGTATTAGCTGAATAACATAGTGATTTCACCTAGGTCTCGTGCTCAACCTGGCTCTGCAGCCCTTGAGCCTTAGCAGACGTGCTAATGATTGATGGATCTATTCATGTAAAATGGGCCCATTTTTGGCTTCGTCAATCGGATATCAGTCGACTAATGCTTCGTCTACTAGCCGATGAGAGAGTGATTGTGCTGTAGATTTTTGAGTACTGGGCACAGAATTGTAGGAAAGAAGATCTTTTATTGATGAAGGTATTCTTCTTGATAGTACACTCATAGATTCTTGATATTCTAGGTATGAAAATTTTCGTGCTGTTTAAGCTTTCGATCTTATAGGCCCCCGGATGCAGAACCGCTGAGATCTTGTAGGGACCTTCCCAATTTGAAGATAGCTTTCTTTGCTCGATCGGTTTGAAAATTTTAGCTCTTCTGAGAACTAAGTCTCTTATTGGAAAGATTTTGGATTTGACTCGAGAGTTGTAGTACTGAGTCATCCTCTATCGATAGGATGCCATCTTTAATTGAGCTTGTCTCTGAATTTTCTCAAGCAGGTCTAGGTCAGCTCGTCTCTTATTCGAATTGGTTGATTTGTCATAATATTCCATCCGAGTCGAAGGTAAGCTTATTTCAACTAAAATTCTGGCTTCTGTCTCGAACACCAACTTGAATGGAGTCTCTCTGGTCAGGATTCGAGAAGTTGTTCTATAAGACCATAGGATACTGTAGAGTTCGTCAGCCTAGATTTCTTTGGCTTGATCGATTCTTATTTTAGGTCTTGCAAGATCAACATGTTGGTCACCTCAATTTCTCCGTTGGATTATGGATATCCGATTGAAGTAAGCTTGTGGATGATATGATATTTTGCACAGAACTCTTCGAACTTGACATTGTTGAATTGTCAACCATTGTCAGTGATGATTATTTAGGATAGACCAAATTGACAGGTGATCTTTCGCTCTGTTATTTATGCTAGTGGTTCAGCTTTGATCCACTTGGTGAAGTAGTCGATGGTTACTATGAGGAATCTTCTTATCCACTGGCAGGCGAGAACGGATCGAATATATCAACTCTCCATTGGTCGAAAGGCCATGGTGCCAAAATAGTTGTCAAATGACTGGATGGGAGTCTTTGGATGTTGGCGAACCTTTGACATTGGTCACATTTCTGCATCAAATCATAGACGTCCTTCTGTATTGTCGGCCAATAATATCTTTACTAGAGAATCTTGTAAGACAGCGACTTATCCCTCAAGTGATTGCCACAAATATCCTCATGCACCTCCCAGAGAGCGTAGTCGGCCTCAGAGGATCGAAGATACTTGAGCAAGGATAAGGACACTGACCTTCTGTAGAGCTGATCATTGATGATCATATATTGAGTCGCCAATCTATTTAGTCAGCGAGCCTCAGTAGGATCAACCAGCATGGTTCTATTCTCAAGTAGTCGACGAATAGATCAATCTAACTCAGCTCATACCCGACTTAAACTTGGTGAATTTTCTTCTCTTAGTCGATGCTCGGACTCTTGAGATGCTCGATGAAAATCTTTCCTAGTTCGCCGCAACCAGAGGTAGTGAGATGAGACAAAGAATCGACTTGGACATTTTTGAAGTGAGGGATGTGGAAGATATCGAAATAGTCAAACCATGATTGTAGGGACTTGAGCTTTTACAGATACCTAAAAAGAATGGGATCTCAGGCCGTATATTCTCTTCGGGATTGTCCGACGATGAGTTGCGAGTCGGTGAACATCCGTAAGCATTTTACATCGAGATCTCTGATGATCTTTAGTCCGACTATTAAAGCTTTGTACTTTACTTGGTTATTTGAAGCTTTGAAATTAAACCGTAGTGCATACTCAATCACCATCCCATCGATGTTCGTCAGAATCAGTCCCGCACTGCATCCTTGGGCGTTTGAAGCTCCATCCACATGTAGAATCCACATAAGTTCTTAAACATCTTTTAGGGAATGATCTTCGACTTGGCTGTTGTTGGTTGGAGTGCATTCGACGGAAGTCGGCGAGGATCTGAGCCTTCATTGAAGATCACGAAACAAAACAAAGATCGAACTCGATGAGTTCGATCACCTACTTGATCATTCTTTTCGAAGTATCTGATCGTTAAAGTAGAGTCCTCAAGAGGAGATCGATCAAGATTTTACTGAATGGACTTGGAAGTAAGGTCGTAGTCGCCTGATAGTTGTTATGACCGTGAAGATGATCTTTTCGATATGAGTGGACTTTGTTTCGACATCGCACAGCACCTGACTGATCTAGTAAATAGGCTTCTGCATTTTGCTTTCTTCTCGGACTAGTATCGAGCTGACAACTTCAGAAGTTATTGCCACATACATGAGTAATTCATTGTCGGTGTTGGGCTTTGTCAGGAGCGGAGGAGAGTTAAGGTACTACTTCAAGTCGTCAAAGGTTTGTTGACACTCCTCCATCCAGGTGAAGTCTTTCATCTGCCTAAAAGTTTTGAAGAAGAGAAGGCATCATTCTGCAAATCTGGAGATGAATCGGCTCAAGGATGCAAAGTGCCCTGCCAATTTTCGGATATGCCATCAAAAGTTGGAGGCTTCATATTAAGAACCATCTTGATCTTCTTGAGGTTGGCTTCGATGCCTCTATTTATCACCATGAAGTCAAGAAACTTCCCAACGTGACATCGAAAGCGTACTTAGTCGGATTTAGTTTCATCTGATGCTTTCTCAGGATATTGAATGTTCCATCAAGTTGTTGATATGGAGGGCAGCTTCAGTACTTTTCACAAGCATGTCATCGATGTAAACCTCCATCTTGCATTTGATTTGATCTTTGAAGACTTTGTTGATTAGCCTTTGATATGTAGCTCTAGCATTTTTAAGATCGAAGGGCATAACTTTGTATTAGTAGAGATCCTTGTCGGTGATAAATGCCATCTTCTCCTCATCCTCGGATGCCATCCGAATCTGGTTGAAATCGAAGAAAGTATCTATAAAGCTGAGTAGCTGATGGTCAGATGTCGTATCGACAAGTTGATCGATCCAGAGAAGTGGAAAGCTATTTTGGGATAGGCTTTATTCAGATCAGTATGGTTAGCTAATCCGGATAGGTTGCCTCATGAATAAAGTCAGCTGTCAGTAGTTTGTCGACCTCCTCATCGATGACCTTCTATCACTCGGGAGTGAAGTTTCTCTTTTTTTATCTCACTAGCTTGTGGTCGGGATCGATGTTTAATTGGTGGACAATGACTTCTAGTGGGATGCCCAGTATGTCGAAGGCAGACCAAATGAAGACGTCGACATTTTCCTTAGAAAGTTGACGAGTTTCTCTTGCAATTCATTGCTCAGTGAGGATTCGACTTGAATGGTCCTAGTCGGGTCGCCACTATTTACGGGCATAGAGATGAGTTGCTCTATGGGTTCTCCACGACTTTCTTCTTTTTTTGATCCAGTTCATCATCGATGAGGAGAATTTCGACTGGCCTTGTTCCTTCAAGAATGGTTAAGTAGCATTGTCGGGCTAGCCATTGATCTCCTCACATCTCATTAGTTCTTTTTCTTGTCGAAAAGCATACGAGCAGATGGTATGTTGAGACGATTGTTCAGAGTGCATTTAGTTCGAGCTACCCCAAGATAACATTGTAGGCAGACGGGATTCGGGCTATAAGGAAGTTGAGGCGCACCATCGACTGTCGAGGTGGCTGCTCGGCTATAACAGGGAGCTCTATCTCGCCTTCCATCTTGACTAAGTCACCTATGAACCCGACTAAAGAAATGTTGATTGATTTGATAAGGTTGAAAGGAGTCGCATTCGAGAAAGATAGTCATGAAAAATCACATCAATGGAACATTCATTATCAATAAACATCATTTTACATCATAGTTGGCTATTGTCATTGATACAACTACCGCATTATTGTGGAGAGTCTGGACTCCTTGCAGATCTATTTCAGTAAAGACGATGTCATTGTTGGCCCGCTGATGCTTTGTAGTGCTTTCGAAGTTGTCTGCCCTCAGAGTCACGGTCCTATCGAGATCATGTTGATCACGCTCACTGTAGGTTGAGTGTGATTTTCCTCCTCGGGGCAAGATCGTGTTGGTGGATCGAAAGGCGGCTCCGTAGGTCGCTCTCGCACGTATTTTTCGAGATAACCCCACCTTATCAGATCTTCGATCTCATTTTTCAACTGGTAGCACTCCTCGATGTCATGACCATGGTCACGATAAAATCGATAGTAGCACTTCCGATCACGAGATGCAGGCTTTGACTTTATTGGCTGGGGTCATCGAAGGAAATTTTTCTCCTTTATTTTCATGAGAATCTACGCACGAGGAATAGTTAGAAGAGTGTAAGAGTTGTACCCGCTGCCAGAGTTCTTGGACTTCGAGTTTAATCGGGGAGTTGGAACCTCCTTCTCAGTGTGGATCCGACTTGGTTCCACGGAGATTCCTTCCTTCCTCACTTTCTTCTTTTGGCCTTTGCCCTTGAACTGGCGTCGGTCGGTTGCAGCCTCCTCGATGCAGATGTATTTCTGCACGCACATGAGGAGTTCGGCATAAGACCGAGGAAGCATCTTGTCCAGAGAGTAGGTAAATTTGGAGTTTCGCAGTCTCCGCTTCATAGCTGCGATGACCGTCAATTCATCGAGGTCGACCTCCAGGTTGGTGGTGTTGAAATGCGCCATGAAGTCGTGTAGAGATTCTCCATCCTACTGTCTGATGGAGAAAGACTGTCGGTGGTCCGCGGCACTCTCTGATTGATGCCGAATTACACTACAAACAGCTATTTGAACTGCTCAAAGAAGTTAATGCTTTCCGATTGAAGTTTGGAGACCACGCTCATGTGGATTTTTGGAGAGTAACCGGAAAGACAATGCAGAGGAGAGTGTCGGATGCCCTCTGCAAAAGCATGAGAACTTTGTAGCTCTCGAGATGATCAAGTGGATCGGTGGAGTCGTCATATGGCTCAATCTGCAGTATCTTGAATCAAGCGAGGATTGGTTCGTCAAGGATTCATCGAGAGAAAGACAGATTCGTACTGATGCCGAATTCGTTGGTGGGGTCCCAATAGTTTGTCCGGAGCTATTCTAGGCGGCAATCAAACTCCTTAATTTTCGATCATACTCGTCCAACTATCGTTGTGAGTGTCCTGGGTAGAGTCTTCCCCAAAAGAAGACGATTTTGATGGAGATCGCAGCCTCTTCCCTTTGTGCGGAGCTTGTCGAGGGGAATGAGGCCAGTGATCGTCGGAGTCGGCATGCGAAGCATGTCGAGATTCTGGATGCGGTGACCATCGGGCGAGCTAACGATCATCGGAGTCAGCACGCAAAGCATGCCGAGATTCTGGATGCGGTGACCATCGGGTGAGCCGAGAGCTCGCCCGATGGGATTGTTGTGTAGAGTGGCGGGTTGGAGATCGTGGCCGGTGACTATGCCTGGAAGGCATGTCATGCGGTGCGATCTCCTCTGCTGCTGTTATTGTTACTGGAGACTATGAATGGTCTCCATTAGATTTCTAACCTGCTGCACAAGGGCAGTGAACCCATGATCTATTGTCACTGACGATCGTGAAGCGCTCGACTCATCGAGAGTCGTCGAAGGTGCATCATGCTGGGATGGACATCGAGCGAAGCCTGCAGAAGCATTTTGTGCTCTTGTCTTGGCCTTGGAGGTCATCGAGAGAGAACTTTTCTCTGCTGCCCTCCCTTTCTAGCGCATCAAACTGTTGCGGCCTTTCTCTGATTTCGATAGTCGATCTAGAGCCGACTAGCTACTGCATCTGAATATGGGCCGATGGAATGCTGGGAGATGGTGTGCTGTCACCACAGAAAATACACATAGTCAAGACTGAAGGCGAGAGTGAGGGTTTTTGATGAACAGCGGTGCTGGTCTCTTCTCGACGTCGGAGAATATGGACCTACAAAGAAGTCCCATTGGAGGTGGCTCCGACGAAGATCCTTCGATGTTCAAGTCAGTAAGGTGGCTTGAAAGGAAGAGCGACAGAGTCTCTGGATTACAAATAGTGTGCATACCTGGAGGGATCCTCGCTTACCTCTATTTATAGAGGGAACAAAATGGATGGTGAGAGGACAGATGATTATGTCAATCATGTTCCGTCGTACGATGCCGCGTGGGTGTCTTTGAATGATTACGGAGGATGTGCTTTCTATTCGACATGCACAAGATGACGGACGCTACCGTATGTGAGGTGTAATAAATGATCCTGTAGGTGCATTTAATAAATTCATAGCATCTCATCACGGTATGCAGCTAGCCATCTAGAGTATGATATCTGATTGACGTAACCTTGGTGTGGCCTGTCAGAACGGTGTGGTGGCCATGTTTGGTGCTCAGTTAGTCAGTAGAGGCACGTACAGTCAAAGTCGGCAAAATGAAGCCCTCGGGGGGTGATACCCCATGGTAAACTGGCGTAGTCATCCATACATCGAATAAGAAGTTAGTTACAAGCTGAGCGCTGTCGACTGTTGGTGGCCGTGGGTGGCATGTTAAGCCTAGTCGGTCTAGTGCCGACTAGGAGTAGATTGCTCTTACTCGGCCGGGTGTCCATGATAGTAGTCAGTGCAGATCAAAGCGGGCGGGACTTGTTAATCCGAGTTAGATTGAATTGCAATAGTTTAGTCGGCGTAGATCTTCTAGTCCGTTCGAGTTTGAAAAAGCTTGATAGTCGGACGAGGATCTATTCTAATAATTATAATTTTAAAAATTAATTAAAAAAAGCTTGCAAATTTTTTAATAAATAATCAATGAATAAAGAACTTCGTGAAGTGATGAATCCGGTAAAAATCTTTTTGAGGTGAAAGGGAAGAGCATACAGCCACCCGAATTTATTAAAACAAAGTATATGTACAGAACATTTACAAGGAAAGATACTATTGCATCAGAACAGAAAAGGAATATAAGAGTGGAAAAGAGAGCTAAAAATCAGCTCAGACGGTTGTCATTTTGATCGCCATCATGATACTATTACTGCATTCCAATGATTCTGGTGAAAACCAATGGAAGGCCCTTCGCATTTCAACGTTTCATGTCTCCACCCATGTTCTTATAACTCTTTCTTTATATACCTTAAAATTCTTCGCCATTTCCCTCCCATGGATAACATGGGGCATGGTCCAACAGTGCATACAAGAGGTGGTGGATGGTTGTAAATGCTTGCAATCTCCATTATTACTGATCATGGTTGCCTACCCTATTGATGGCTTCTGTAACGAAACATGGGCAGCACAAGCAAACCAAGGATATGATGGTTCTTTTTCTTTTTATCTCTGTCTCTCTCCTTACGCAGAAAGTGAGGGAGGGCCAGAGGTCTAATATAATTACCATCATGGGAGACAGCACCAAGTAGAGCTGGAAGCTGGTGTGGGCATTCATCCTCTGAAAGTGTGGTCAAGAGTTCCATGATTTCCAGCATTGGCCAACTAATTCCATGGCTGATTTGCTTCACTCAATGTGTGTCGACTGTTGGAATGGTGGAGGGAGTCAACCTTGTGCCAAGGGTCACTGTGAAGGGCATCTTCTTCTGCACTGGACTTCTTCTTAGCCCATCCAATTACAGCGAAGGAATCGCCTTTGAGGTCTCATAGGTGATAAGAGTTTGCTTGATTGGTTCTAGGTCTCAGATTAAAATCTTAGGCCATGGACTTGCCCAATGGACACCAACAGCTAGGGCCAGTGCAACCGTACTATGAGCATTTCTTTGCCGGTATTGGCTCAAATCTGAAGCTTATATCAGCTATCAGGTTTTGTGTTAGTAGCCCAATCCGGTTTTTGGGCTTACAACTGGAACAAGATTTAAAAAAAAAAAACACAAATAGGCTCTGGACCCTGGGCTGCCAGGGCCGTTCCAGACCATAAAGAGAGATGATGGTGCCATAGTGATGTGAAAAAGGCCAGCCAAATACTGCCCCACCCAAGACACCCAATGGTCTTCAAAAAAGAGAATTTTCCTTCGAGGGAAGAAAATGATATCGTTCAACTGGGTTTTGATTGCATTTATCAAAGAATTCAGGCTGTATCTTTTGCATGAAAGAGTGATTCATCATGTCCGGAATAGATTTCAAAGCCATCCAACCTCTTCTTTTGTCTATCTGTATAGATCTCGAAGCGGCCATTGGGTGATCTAACGGTTAATGTTGCGAAAGGAGGTGATACAACCTCTCCCCTTTATCAAAACCAAAAAAAGCCTTTCCAGTGAGATGATGCATGGGGAAAACAAAATGTTTTGAGAGATTGTAGGAAGGCTTTGTGATATAAATCTTTATCAATCAGATCCATCTTATGATTTTGCACTGATTCTTTGCAGAAAATGAATTAGGTCTCAACACATTGTGGCCGCAACATATAAACGAATGGAAGATGTGGAGAGACGGATATGATCCAACAAGTTAATAGGAAAGGAGTGAATTATGGGGAGTCCCTTATGTTATAAAAATCAATAAAATCTTTGTTATAACATATTATTTAACTCTTTCATTGTTTAGATACAGAAAGAGAAATAAAGGTAGACTTACATATACTATAATTATCAAAATCCAAATATGTAGAAAGGTAACACCCAAGTCAAGAAACCTCTGCATTTTGCCTGAGATACAGAGCATTTATGGTAAAAAGATATGTGTAAGCTTTTAATGCTTGTTTGTTGCAGAGGGGTTCACGAGGGATGTCCGCCGGTAGTAGGATTCGGCATGTGGAGTTCCACTCGATCGCCGACACCACGAGCCCTGGTTCTATCCATGTGCGCTTGCCCCAAACCCACGTGCTAGGGACGAGGTACCTTAAAAGAGGCCAAGTGAACGTCCTTTTTAAGGACTAAAATAACATTAGTAATGCTTAGATTGTTTAATGTGGCCCAGCTCGTCTCATTAAGCATGCAATATATCTCTATGATCACACGTATCAAAGGCTACTTAGCCTATCAATTGGTCCTTTCAAGTCACATTAGACAAGGCATGTGATAATATAAGTTAGAGTGCATATCTCGCACCAAGTTTAGCTTGATTGTCTATACTAAATTAGAACACAAGGATTTGAGCTGTGTTGGTTCTCGAGATGTACTTGAATGATTCTATAAAACTTTAGGATGGTCATGTTGCCAAGAATTAAACTTTAGGGTCGTCATGTTGCCATGAGTGAGTTTGTGTCAACCATCCTTTTAGGGATCTGAGCTAGGGGCCCAAACAGATGGAGGTATGACTACTTAGGTCTCCGTAGTTTTTTTTTTTTTTGGGTAAATGAGTTTTGTTGTTTCAAGATCATAAATTATATGTTGATTATTGTATTTTCAGAACTGTAAGACATTTGAAAGTAAAATGAAAGCCATCAAAGTTGGTCTATGATCTAGTCATTTGAAAATATCAAAACATGCTGTGGCGGTGTGGCATTTTCTAAGATTTCAAACAATTAATCAGAGGGAGAAAATATTCAAGAACAAATTTGTATTTACAACTGGGAAATCTATTTCAGAAACAATAGCACTTCAAATGATCCGTCTTATAACACCAGTCTTTCACACTTTGAGCTCTTTCTATTTTTTAATTCTCTACTTTGTATTTTTCCACGGTTCTGTTCTCTGAAAACAAGTAATTGAGGCTAACAATCTATGGCTAAAGTCTATACGGCAAGAGATATTTGCATAGCTTTTAAGTTGGAGAATCATGTCAATATATGAGACATCATGATTTATGCAGGGATGATATGTGTATGTGATGCATTGTATCATCTTTCATTCATGGGACGATCCACATACTTCAAAATTGCAAGTCAGTATAGATATCCTCGAATATTTGAATGATATAGCTAATCAGTCAATAAAGCTCACCTCTTGCCTTCATCACAATTTCGGCCAGGTTTCTTCATCTTAATTCTCACAAGAGACCAATGCCTCTCAAGTTTATCCTCATTTTTATATGCTAGCTCATGAATAGTACTTACATGGTATTTCTAATGTTATTCTTTATTATCACCTTTTATTATATCTTAGGATGATGATGAATGTTATTGCCTTTTGATTTTATAATACAAGAAACTAGATCCAAGCAAATGCAATGCAAGAGAGAAGAAATAAAGAGACGTGCAATTGGGAGAAAATAATTACATGGATAAGGTTTGAAAAAGGAGAAAGATGAATTCCATCCAATAGAAACAGAAGGATATGGCAACGATATTATTTTAAAGAATTTAAAACTACTCTTAATCAACACCATGTTTGAGTGGATAAACATTGGCTCTGAGAAAAGAGCGGATAAACATTGTTGGCAGCCATTATAAGCTGCCAACCATGACTTATTTGATATTAACATTACTTAGAAGCCAACCATGATCATATAGATTTTTTGACTCCTCGAGGACCTCGACCTACTTAATATGTTTGTTTTATGATCTCATTTGATATTATAATGATAAAAGCCATTGTCCCACATCAGCCATCACACACTTGGATGTCATTAACTGGTTTCACTGGTAGTGCTCAATTGATATCGATCGAGTGGACGACTGCATGAATGCAGAAGACCCATGGTCGGAAGCAGGTAGAAATGAACACATGGAGTGAAAGCCATTGGATGGATCCATCTCTAAAGGAAGGTAAAGAGGCATTTGGATCCACCTGAGCTTTCAAAAAGCCGTAGAAGAATTTAAGGAGAGGATGTGGGTGGCAAAGGCCTAACCTCCACTTAAACCCGTCATCTAATGAATGGTTGAGGCCACCTCAAAAGGGCTTGGCACCATACCTGGCATTCGAGGAGTGTGATCATTCTATACTGTTAGTGGCCGTACCTGCAGAATAAATGATCTCTTTGTCCGAAAGAATTCGTGATGGAACCTTCCAAGCTTCTCACATCTTTTTATGATTATATTTACTTGGCGTGCAATGCACTTGTGCAGTGAGGACTGGGTCCACGTTATCCTTGCTAGCCGTTGCATTTCAAATGGCTGGTTGAAGGGAAAAAAAAAAAAGGACTCATTCCAACAGCATGGTTGTTATTTGTATCTCTAGTGAAGACACTGTTCACGAGCTTGTCGATTAGTTACAGAAAATAGTTCTTGAGCCATTTTGTTTGCATCCGACATAGAAGTTTTCTGGTTTTAAACAAGCTGAGAAGGAAAGCTCCAAGGGTATGGGAATTCTTATTCAATATCATGGTAGATATTTGTCGGAACTCAGAAGTAATGATTGAACAGCAATTGCAACCCACAATTTTGTTCTAAATGGGAATTTTTAGAAAAAAGTTAGGTTATTTCAATCCAACATGATGAGATTGAGTTTTATATTGTTGTCACATATATAGGATTCATTTGGAACAAGGGACATGAGAGATATATTTGTGTATGGAAGGTTAAAAAGAAAATTTGCAACAAAATTACTAGTACTGCACCAGAATTATACGAGAGAAGTTATATAATACATGATGATAAAATAACAAATAATCTTGAGAAATAGTTCATGCACAACAGAATTAAATTGTCCAAAATTACATATACAAGGTGACACACATCTACATTAATGGTTTGTTACTTTTAATAGAAAGCAATATGGAAAAAGCTCTCCTTTTCAAGGTAAAGTACAAAATTCTTTTTCTTTTTCTTCGAGGGCACTGCTACACATAAATAATTTTCTAATTATATGATAATGGATGATTAGTGCAACATATGGATTCAATGTTATATGATAAGTTGGTTGATTATAGAGCTGTTAAATTAGTGGTCACGAGCTTGGTGAGCTTTTGCCTGCACCTCAAAATATTATTACGTTGTAACTATTGTTTATTATTTGAATATTTTTATTATTCCTTAACAACAAAAAATTATAAATTTTCTTATAGATTGTGTAAAGATATTCTACTCCCGACCTTTTTAAAGATCTGTATTATTTATTTATTTTAATAGAATGCTGAAATCATAAAACTTTTAGATACTTCTGCCTTCTTCCCTAAGATATACTCTAACCATTTGGAGTGGAAGGCACAGTTATTATTTTTATAATGAATTCATATTTTAAAATGAACATGCATGTATTTTATGTGGATTCGTGTATTTACTGGGTATACAATCTAGATTTACGAGTTGGAATGCATATGATTCAGACAATAGAGAAGAATAAAGTGATACAAATACTCAAAATCAAAAATAAGAGGATTGTCTCATAGGAATCCCATTAAATGTGTGCATATTTTAGCTCTCTTGGACGGTTGCCGTTCCGACTCATTGAAGCAAAGGATAGATTACATTTTGCCAATTAATGCAGGTGAAATAGATAAGGCTTCTTCTTTCTTATTAGGGGGAGGACAGATAAAAAAATTAAAATTTGGTGGTCTGTGCCATATTTTAGTGTGGCATGGTGCACCGCTCACGTTGGGATCCGTGTTAACAAATGTGGTTTAGACTTCCGGGATGGCCGGCCCCTTACTCGGCGCTTGCAATTGCCCAATTACCCCAACCTTTGGACCTAAATTATGAAAGACTTCGCCTTGAAGCTCTAGGCTTTAGGACCAAGGGTGGCAATGGACCAAATTGGATTAGGCTACATTAATAAAAGCATGATGATATAAACTTGACATATATATTAAATAGATTATATAATTTAATAAATAGATTAGGTCGAGTTGGGGTTGTGATGGCTTGTTAATCCAACATAAATCGATAGCAAAAACATTTAACATGAGTCATAAGTGGATTGGCTAATTAAGTGGCCTAGGTTGACACCATTCTATCTTGATCTAATTTTAAAATAGATGAAAATATTTTAGGTGGATAAAGACTGGGAATATATATCCCGTCTATTAAATAAATTTGTTGGTAAATTGGGTCATTCACGATCCAAACTTGTTATGCTAGATTGGGAGTTTCTTTTTATGATTAGTTGTAGATTTAGTTAGTAAGTTGAATTGTTATCCCTATCTCTAGTGGAAACAAAGTTATCCTTTTTTTTTTTTTTTATAAGAGAAATCAAACAATCTTACATTTGAGCATCACAAATTATCTTATACAATTATTAATAGAATTATCTATGTCAACTTATTTGAAAAAATATCACCAATGTACTTGTAAATCAGCAAAGAAGAGCAATTAAACTATAGCCCTTTACAAAAGATAGGAGAGCTCGTTATGCAAAATGTATATGGCCCATCCGCTCTTTTTGACATTTGGATTTTCCTTCGTGATTTTATCATAGTATCCGTCCGGCATATCTTTCGAAAGACGAACAGTACGATAAATTAAATTATAACTTACGTTGTCGAGCACATTGAAGATAGAACCTGATAACAAGGTAAGACTTGCCTATGGGTCCTGCAAGACTTTTTGTTTTCTAATTTTATAAATTATACTTACACTAATGATGTGATCATCCGCTTATACTAAAAAAAATAATTTCGTTAGTTCGAAAATGTAACCTTCAGTTTAGCTAACTTCCAATCCAAAACCATATATCTAGAGGTTCATATCGAAAATTTGACCAATAATTTATCTATTGAAGAATCATTTTAAGTCAAACTCTGGATGGAAAAGAATTCTCTAAGATTCCTGATGTATGGGTAGGTTTGGATGCATTAAGACCCAAAATCCATTATTTCATTAGCTAAGTTTTTTCATTTTCTCAAAAAAAAAAATCATCAAAGATGCAGTTTAAAATTAATTAATAAATTTAATAAGAAACTGTCAAATCCAAATTTAAGCTAGGTCAGGTTCATAAATGTATGCCCGATCACCCTAATTTATCCTATGATCAGCTTAGGTTGGATCCAACTTAATCTGGTTCTGTAATGCTATATTGACACCTAATTTTTTTTCCTTAAAAAAAAAAGTCAATCTTCCAAAATAAACACATGGGCATAGATAAGTGGGTCTAGATTTGGCATGGATCTAGCTTGGGTCCATAGAGAGTCAGCCCCATCAAAATAATGCCATCTTTTAGACCATTTTACTGGCAGGTGCATGGTAGATGTTGTTCACTTATTTTACATGTTGAACATGTTGATCGTTATAAAAGTTGCAGATTCTTTGACATGGCATTAAAAAAAAATGAATAAAATAATATTAAAAAATTCGTATAAATAAATCGGACTTTTAAGGATTGCATGTCTCAAAGTGCACGGAATGATTGCCCCAGTAGCTTGCTTTGAGGAGCGCCTTATTAATTCCTTTCACTCTGATGAATAGTACTTGAGTAAGTTATACTGTACTAATTCGTCCATGCAATTAGGGCTGAGCAAATAGTCGGAGCCAAAAAAACTACTCAATCCGATCCAATAAATAATGATTTTGATTGATTGAAAAGAATAAATCGAATTGAGATTTATAAAAAATCGATTATTTACGATCGAATTCAATTTTTACATTTTTAATCCGTATGAAATTGAATCCAAACAATGTAGTATTTCACAAACTTATTTTCATTTTGGATGGCATCGTTTAGACTTCAATACTTTGTTTAAACTTCATTCTAAAGATTTAGGTCCTTTTTACATTAAATTGACAAAAAAAAATTTAAATGGATCAATATTGAACTTAAAATCAATATTGGATCAATATTGAAGCTCCAACCGATACAATCCATCCGAATCCACTGCAAACCATTCACTTCAGTTTCAAACGATTTATATATGATAAACGGTTGATAGCGGATTGAATTTTTTCAATCCGATTAGATTCGATCGGATAAACTTTTCTCTCAATTCGATCAGTGCCCAACTCCACATGCAATTATGCTTAATGTAGCAGTTGGTCTATTCAATATCTGCAATGAAGCAAAATGAAGCTCTCGTTCACCGGCTGACTAAAACCACTGCTTTTTTTTTGATAAAAAAAAACAAAAAAACCACTGCTTTTGAGAAACAAGATCCAGCGGAATCCAATCTAATTTGACCATGAACAAGTGTTAATAGATAGCACTGGGTAAATTTAAATATTAAAATATGCTAGTGATGACCTAGGCCAAGGAGACATCAAACAATACTTTCCTTCATTCCATGTGTTCTCAAGGTATAGAATGAAACTCTAGAATTAAATGAAGGGGCTTTGATATAAATTTTGAAACATAAATCTAAGCTTTGTCAGCTAAAAAAATTCTCTCCACTGGGAAGGTCTAAACCTCTCTGCATTTTCTGCAAAAAAAAAAAAATCTGAGCTTTACTCTTGGTTTTGATTGTTGAGTGTTGCACCTTCAAAATTTTAAATCTGCATAATTATAGTATAAATGAATTCCTTTTTTAAATATTTAATATTTTAAAAAATCACTAGTCTAAAGATAAGAGGAGAAGGTCAAATTGTGGACTCTGAATAAAGCATCATACGAGAAAGATCAAGCCATTCATAATCCCCTGTTGGAGTCCGAGTCCAAATCTCTTTGGATTCGTCAAAATCAATCTTCAAACCCAAGTTGTAAGAATTTCCCGCTACCTGACTAGCCGTTGATGTGTTACCAACTGTTCAGAATTAAGTGGCGTTTTAGTAAACATACCAAATCGGAGGGCTCTCAAAGCCATTCCTCGATTTGAAACCCAACAATGGTCTGTCCGAGGCCAACCCTGCTGCCTTCATTTTTATATCCGTTTCCATCCAAACATGGACTCTTTTCCTGAAAGTCTGAGACTGCTCACAGTCTCCATGTAGGGCGAGGCAGAGGCAGAGACAGAGGCAGAGCAGAGCAGAAAGCTCAGAGAAGAAGTATCACCTTTCTCCTCCCCCTTTCTCTCCCCTAAAAACAGCAAAAGAGACTCTCCCAGGGACCAATTGCTTTCCTCCCTTCGACAATCCCACTCTCCTTTCCTTATCTCGCATTTCCCTCCACTCCACACTCCCCTCTCTATAAAAATATTCCCCTAATCTTCCACCAGAATAAGTTTAATCTCATCTTTTACACACTACTCATCGTGCACCCTAAAGATCCCATGCTCTTCTTTTTAAGTTCTAAAGACCCATCCTCACTCCAAGAAACACTCATTTCATCTCCACCTTCTCTCTCTCTCTCTCTCTCTCAACAAAAAGCCACCATCTCTCTCTTTAAAACCCATACCACTCCCTCTCATCTTCTTCTATTACTACTACTACTCAAAATCTCACAGCCTTTCCAGTGGGCACTATGGTTCTTCTTTAACTAGACCTTCTGATACCCTCTTTTATCCTCCTCTTCCAACCATGGCCTCCTCTATTTTGAAGTCTGTTCTTCTGGATCCACTCCCTCTAGTGTTGGTCTCGTTGTTGTTCTCTTCTTCGGCTACACATGTGGAAGGTAACCAGACATACATCGTGTACATGGACCCGGCTCACAGGCCGGCGGTGCACCCGACCCACGGCCACTGGTATCGGGCCCACCTCCAGTCCCTCGCCATCGACCCCGACCGCCACCTCCTCTACTCCTACTCCGCTGCCGCCCACGGCTTCGCTGCCCATCTCCTCCCCGACCACCTACCCCTCCTCCGCCGCCACCCCGCCGTCCTCCACCTCCACCCGACCATCGCCTCCCCCTCACCACCACACGTTCCCCCAGTTCCTCGGCCTCGCACCCCCGCCGCCGCCCCATCCAGGACGTCGAGACCGCCTCCCAGGACGTCGTCGTCGGCGTCCTCGACACCGGCGTCTGGCCCGAGAGCCCCAGCTTCTCCTCCTCCGCCGTCGCTTCCCTCCCCCCGTCCCTCCCGCTGGCGCGGTGCCTGCGAGGCCGGCGTCGACTTCTCCCCTCCGTCTGCAACCGCAAGCTTGTCGGCGCCCGGAGCTTCTCAAGGGGCTTCCATGCCGGCGTCGCAGAAGCCGAGGACGGCCGCTCCCGCGGGCGGCTCATAGAGTATGCCTCCGCCCGCGACCGCGACGGCCACGGGACCCACACGGCCTCCACCGCCGCCGGCTTCCCCGTGGCCAACGCCAGCCTCTTCGGCTACGCCGCCGGCACTGCTCGAGGGATGGCCACCGGCGCCCGCGTTGCCGCCTACAAGGTCTGCTGGGCCTCCGGGTGCTTCGGCTCCGACATCCTCGCCGGCATCGACGCCGCCCTCAATGATGGTGTCGACATCCTGTCCCTCTCCATCGGCGGAGGCGCCGCCCCTACTTCCGCGACACCATCGCCATCGGTGCCTTCGCCGCCGCCCAGCGCGGCGTCTTCGTCGCATGCTCCGCCGGCAACAGCGGCCCGACGCCGCCACCCTGGCGAACGCCGCCCCTGGATAGCCACCGTCGGCGCCGGAACCCTGGACCGCGACTTCCCGGCCTTCGCCAGCCTCGGCTCCGGGCACGGTACACCGGCGTATCGCTGTACAGCGGCAAGGGCATGGGAAAGAGATTGACTCCCATAGTCTACGGCGGGGGAAAGACAACTCGAGCAAGCTCTGCCTAGCGGGCACACTGGACTCGTCGCACGTGCGAGGGAAGTTGGTCTTCTGTGACCGGGGTATAACCGCACGTGTGGAGAAGGGGAGGTGGTGAAGGCGGCAGGAGGTGCGGGGATGATACTGGCCAACACGGCCGCGAACGGGGAGGAGCTGGTAGCGGACAGCCACCTACTGCCGGCGGTGGCGGTGGGGAAGACGGTGGGGATAAGATAAGGGAGTACGTGAAGAGTGATCCTCGGCCGAGAGGGGTGCTGAGCTTCGGCGGGACGGTGCTCGGGGTGCGGCCGTCACCGGTGGTGGCGGCATTCAGCTCCCGTGGCCCGAACACGGTGGTGCCGGAGATACTGAAGCCGGACTTCATTGGGCCAGGGGTCAACATCTTGGCCGGGTGGTCCGGGCGGTTGGGCCGACCGGGTTGGGCAAGGATGGCCGTAGAACAGCCTTCAACATTATGTCTGGTATATTCACTCCCTTTCTGAATCTGTGCTCTTTGATTTTGGACGTATCAATTCAATTTTTATCAAAAAAAAAACTATCGATTAGCATACGTGATGTTTTCTCTTCAATCTTTGTTAATTTCATTATAATTTGTTTCAATTCAATATTTCTAGTTTTGATTAGTTCCAGTGTATTTTGTTCGGTCATATCAAATAAATTAGGCTTCTTGGCTACCAACCAATCAAAAGCTGATAACATGGTCCCTTTGTTATTGATGTAACTTTTGTTTAAAACTTAGCCATGATTTTGTGGAGTGAATTTTGTCTTAGAAAATTGTCATAAGAATCTATGCTCAGTCCCTGATCATCTTCTCAACTTCGAGTTGTGTTTATAGTCGACTCCATCTTAATGCAAAGTTCTGGTCAATCAATATATATAGTAAGATTCTCCTGAAGAGCAAGCCTTTAGGAATGAGGTGCCCGCCAACTTTACTCACGGTTATGGGTATCAAAGAAAGTTGTTTAAAAAGAGAGTTGTTTAATGTCAAAAGAAAGTTGTTTAAAGTATGTAAATCTCATAGTACCTTAACTTTAAAATATCAGAAAGCTAGAGCTTTTGGGATCTTGGGAAAATTTCTCATCTTTCTTCGAAGCCAGATTGAAGAACTAGTATGCACTTTCTTGGTGCATAAAAATATTCCAGTTACTTTTTTGGTATTGTCCAATGCTTTTGTTTGCCACTTTTACCTTCTGTCTATTTATTATTCTTGTACCATTCACCAATTTCGCTGTGTCATACAATATGAGAAATGCTGCTTATATTGTATGATTCAGAGAAGAAGAGATAATGGAAGAGTAGTAGGCAATGCTTCGAACGCAAGCAACTGTAAATATCAGAATCTTGTGGCTTTTGACCTGTTATCCTCAAAGTCCTCTCTTCATCGTCATCTGTAGAAAAATGTTATTGTCCTTTAGGTCTTCTAATAGATATGTCCATTGCTTGATGGAAACCTCCTCTTTACCTTTAAGTAACATCAACTGTGGTTTGGACATTTTTTTTTTCAAAAGCTTTGCTATTCCAGCCCATATAGGAATTTTTACAAGCCTATGATTTGGAAATGAGTGAAGCTATGACATTCCCACCTATATCGGAACGTCACAAGCCTATCACTTGTTAATTGGCTTTGCAGATAACTCTGGTCCCCTTACATTCTAGTATGAGCCAATCACTCTCTAAAGATCCTTCCAACATCTTATATTAGTAGGTTGCCATTCAGTTAAACTGTGAATGCTTCTTCCTTAAATAGCAAGCAGTATCGCTCCTTATTGTTTTATCCATCATAGATTGGGATCATCAAGGTTGAGAGGTTTGAATTAACCATCTGCTAGCCTGGTGTAAAGTTGTGCAAGGCTGAAAATAGATGAGTAATGGTGTGGCAGAATAACGAATGAGTAGTTTGGATCCACAGCGGTATGCGTTCTGCACCGCAGAGGACCCTGGATGGTTACCACGTCATCCATCTTGGAGATGGATGGCTGTCGTTCGTCTGGAGAATCCAAACAGGGTCACATTTGATGCCAAACATGGCAAGTCTAGAGATTAATGACAGTCATCCCTCTCTGAGATGGATGATGTAGCAGCTATTCACAACCTTCTGTGGTGCAAACATGCATCGCGGAGGATGCCGATTCATAATTTAACATCTGTTTCTGAAGTTTACTTGACTTTTTAATCTTATAATTGTTTCAAAATCTGTTACAATTAGTCTTGATTACTGTAATTGGCTAACAACTTCCTCCTGCATGCTAATCCTCAGAAAATGACTTCTGATATCCTTGACAGATTCAGTTCAAACTCTCTTCCTCCATATTCATCTTCATTGATCCCAACCTGCTATCTACTTAGATCATTATTACTGGTCTATATCCAAACTAGATCAAATAAAAATCCTTAGCCTAAGATACAAACTCAAAATTTAAATGTGAATGAGAACAGGATGTATCAGGACCAGAGGACGGATAAGGGATAACCCTACTAAATTACAGATGTTATGAGACACTGCATATTCTATCAGTGCCTCACAGAATGATGAAAGAAGCTACCTGTCAAGGGAGCTTCCAACAGTAGACTAAGCAAGAAGAATACTGAAGCCCTCTCATGAAGAGAGGCACATTAAGCAAATATCAATTCAAGTTAGAAGCTATCGAGTCCGGTATGCAATGTACTTTTAAATATGAAATATACAATGCCATCCTGATAAATGCGACCCTTTTCAAACTTTTGTCTGTGTTATGACTTGTGATCAATTGTAATGCATATAGGAACTTCTATGTCATGCCCACACATTAGTGGGGTTGCTGCGCTGCTTAAAGGTAACACCCTGAGTGGAGTCCGGCTGCCATCAGGTCTGCTCTCATGACTACTGCTTACGATATTGACGACACCAAGTCCCCCCTCCGTGATTCTGCTGGAGGTTCAGTTGCCACCCCTTTCGCCTTTGGTGCCGGACATGTGGATCCCCGGAAGGCTCTCTCTCCAGGCCTTATCTATGACATCACAACTGAGGACTACATTGCTTTCCTTTGCTCCTTAGACTACACCATCCAGCACATCAAAGTGATTGTGAAGAGACCCAACGTCACCTGCTCGAGGAGGTTCTCGAACCCAGGCGAGCTCAACTATCCATCTTTCTCAGTGGTCTTCAAGAAGAAATCAAGGAATGTTGTGAAGTACATCCGGGAGTTAACAAATGTCGGCTCCGCTGGGTCTGTGTACAATGTGAAGGTAAGGGGCCCTGAAAATGTTAGTGTGACAGTGAAGCCTGCAAAACTAATATTCAAACACGTAGGCCAGAAGCTGAAGTACAGCGTTATATTTGCATCGAAGAACGGAGGACACCTGAAGACTACGGCATTTGGCTGGATTACTTGGAGTAACAAGCAGCACGAAGTGCGGAGTCCTGTTGCCTATACTTGGAAGATGTGAGAAACGTTTGTTTTTCGAATTTTCCTCACGCTTACTGTTCAAAGATTCTACCTAATCTCCGTTTGAAGAGTGTGATGCAGGAATAGAGGTTATTCTGCTTCATTTGCTGTTAATCCTGGTTATAGGATGATGTTTCTTTTAGTTGCTTCACAAAGAGAATCTTTCGAAGTATCAGGCATTGCTGGAAAGCATTAAAACTGATAGCCTAATGGAGTTGTATCCAACTGCAAACATAGGGGACCCTTATTGTTTTAAGCCATTTGGAAAGCCTTTTTCTCATGTAGACACAGAAGAGTGTATGCTTTTTAACAGGTACTGCTTAAAGAGTGGTGAACTGTGTTCATATGCAAGCATGCAAACATGCATTGATGAATGAAACTGATCATAAGTGCCCTTTTCATTTGCATTCCTGCTGGCTTGTCTCTAATGGACTTGCTTAAATTTGTATAGATCATGAAACGAAACAACCGTGATTATGAGTTGGAGTTTGCTACTAATTAAAATTCTCATCTAAAAGTAGGTGGACAGCATGTTAAGCACGAAGGGAACGAATCCTTTGCTGTACTTAAAAAGTACCGTAGGATACTGTGCATGCTTCGGAAACGTCCATCAAAAGATGAGTGATCGTGCGCGTTTACGCACGCGCGTTAAAATACTAAAAAAAAAATGGATAAATTTAAAGATATTTGAATAGTTAAAATGAATATTACATAATCATTTTTTTTAATGGACATCACGTGGTACTTTTTCAGTACCGTAGAGGATTTCGTTTCAAGTATAAAAGCACTCTAGTGATTTGTTTATTACTATTGTTGTTGCTGTCATTGTTCATGGAATTTATTTTACATGATACACTAATCTACAGGGATGTATCTTTAGATTCTGTGATTTGAGTACACATCTAATGATTTGTGCTGTGTTTAAAGCTGTATTTCTGTCTGAAGTGAGTCTCTTTATTTGATTCTGAAACACTGAATTCACTTGCGGGGAAAACATAGGCCTGCAGGTCATGAACACCGTTTAGGACTGGTCAATGTGCATCCAAATTGATGAATCATGGCCAGGCGGTGCAGTGTGCAGACTCCATGCATCGAAGTGATTTTTGGAATCCCAAAGTTCTTGGAGTTGATGGATCATAGCTTCGTCCCGTTCCTCCAGCTTCTTCGTCCCAGTCCCTAGCTCTGTGTGTCCAGAGTCCAACGATACAATGTCCAAAGAAAGTCCTGTCCATACTGACATACCTTCATTACTTCATGTCAGATGCTACTGTTTCAATGTAAGCTTGCGACGGGGGAATAGGATGCCTACAGGACATTGAAGCATGCAAATGGGCAATAAATAAATAAATAAATAAATAAATTTTGATACCTACCGGCAAAATCAGGAAAAGTAAATCACCATTGATCATAGTACAAGGAATATGGGCTGCATATGGATTACTTTGGTTATTACAGATAAATCTGAATGCATCTGGATATGAAATCCACCATATTGGAAAATAGAATCACATGACGTTTGGAGGCACTGTCTTGCCTGCCTGATGACCACTGAGCTGCCTTTTTAATCAGGTAAATAGTGATTGGAGCTCTAAATGGTTCGGTGCATCTAGTGAGACCATGGTCAAATTCCATTATTTGGATTCTAAAATGGACCGTCAAACAAAATATTTCCTAGAAAAAGTTTAGCCGGGCATATCTTTTAATTCGAGAAGAGTTAGATAATATAGTTGAAATAAAGTTGACATAGTTATGCTTTTAGCTCCTAATTGTTGTTTTCACCAATTATATATATATATATATATTAGAAAGCTGCCATCTATTTTAATTAGATGCGGAATTCAATCAGCATCGTGCATGGACGAATCTTACTGGTATAAATAAAGGTCTAATAACTTAGATTTATCTTTTCTATATTTTTTCAAAAAATTCGAGTTGAGCAAGAAATTCCTTCTTTCTTCCTATCGAATCGGCTACTATATTGCCAAAATACCATTCCAGTGGCGCAGTGTCATTGTTTCTCGTGGCCAAATGAACATGCCCTTAGGAGTGGTATTGACCAGGCCCAAGTAGATGATCCAACGATGGTTTCGCATAAAGGAAGGTGAAACCTTCTTTCGCACGAAAGATACAATCCAAGTCCATCTCTCATACAAGTTCTGGAGTAGAAAAACTCATCTAACTCTGGCAAAATGCGATGAGACTGGAGAACAGACGATATTCATGATTCCATATCATTATTCAGAATTCCAGTAGAACTATATTGTAAGTAGATAAATTAGTTGAGAAAGAAGTACAAGAAGGAGCCTCTATTCACATAGACATCAGCTCATGCAACACGTACTGCTGCATTTAGGGCAAAGGCATATCTCTGTGAATTTTGAGCAAGACCAAACACAGCCACAAGAACATTCAGGGCATGAGAGGTTTCGAAGCCTGCAACGTGGTCTGCAACAAGAGGCCTTCGAACAATTTCTGTTCGGGCATCCACATCGGCAGCAGCGGCAGCGGCAGCAGCAGTTTTTAAATGCTTACAAGTGCAAATTGGTCTTCTCTGCTGGCATGGGCACCCACAGCAGCAGCAAATCCATGAAATGTTGAAACAAAGTTTTGCCCTGCTCATAATGAACCTTTATTATTTAGATCTCAGCATATAAGAGACAACAAGGAACCTACAAACCCGAAAGATAATACTAAATAAAAAGAATATGAAGGAAACCCAACTAAAATCAATGATATCATGTTGGCAGATTGGATAGCAATATTACTCAATTTTCAAATTAAACAAAATAATTTAATAAGGTAGCAGTTCAGGGATCATCTGAGAAGAAAATGGTAACTATATAATCCAGCATCTGGTCCTTCAGTTCCGGTCAATACCTGATGTGCTTAGCTGAAACTAGATTTTTATCGAGTAGGAATGGAGATTACATCAACTGCTAATTATCAAGCAAACGATTCGATAGTTCAACAACAAAAAAGAGCGCCATGATGCATCAAAACAGACATATCATCAAGCTTTATGCTTGAACCTGATTATATAGTTCTTCCATATCCTTATTTCAGTCAGTAGGCACTAACTTTTCTTGGCTAACTATAGTTCTTAACATGTTCATCAAATTGAAACATTAGAAGATCATCCCCAAGTTAGAGAGACTGAATTTTTGTTTGCAGATGCGGCAAATAACAATTAGAAGTCATGAATTTAATTAACTTACTATGCTAGCAGTTAGTCCATAACGAACTCTCTGCGAGTCTTACTGCAAGATTTCAAAAATAATATTTGATGATCCATCCTTCCAAACATATTCCCTGTTGTCTTAGATAACCATGGGGTGAAGTATAATTTTAATTTAGTCAAGTTTGTTAAGAAACTTACTTAAAATCCCTTACAATGGAGAAAATAATTTATGGATTAAATATGTAGAGTATAAATGTGCGACATAAGTGAACCAATACTCATTTATCAGCTGCATTCTGGCACAGAGTGAGGATGCATGCAGAGCAAAATAAAGCCAAAAATATTGGTAAAGACTTGGCTTTTTATTTTGTCTTTTTTTGTTTTTCTTTTTTTTTGAGGGGAAGGTATTATTTTGTCAATAATAGACCCCAATGATGCTTTCTTTTGTTTTAACTAGTTTTTGCATTCCCATTGTTGTCTGGGGTCTATTATTGACAAATAATGAACCAATTATTGGTTCATTATTTTGTCAACAATTATTGGTTCATTATTTTGTCGATAATAGCCCCAGACAACCATGGAAATGCAAAAACTAGTTAAAACAAAAGACATATATGGGATCGAGTGGTACAGCAAGATTAGTAGGGCCAACACCACATAGAAAGAACAAGCCCTAAATGTAACTATTCTGGCTATTATTCTTATCACATAAGCACACATACGTGCATCACACATCCCCACCCGGCCGCACACAAGTATGTTCTATTTCAATTTAATGGTTTAAATTAAATTCTTATTTGTGCAGGAACTATTATTGATTTGTTATGGTGTCAGAGCTCAACTTAAATCAACAAACTGATATTTCGTATTAGTTAACACACAAAAACACCAGCTACGTATATTCTGAACTCTTGAAATGGTCAATGTAGATTAAATAAATGATTTCTTTGATAAATGACTGTGTATCCATACTAGACAGGTAAAAATTTGTTCTTGCATCTTTGCATAAAAAACATAACTTCATCTTGACAATATTTCATTCCTAATGAAACGATAGCATGCTTGCATTTGATGTTCTGTCAGCCTGCTGGTCAGAGAGCACTTGCATATTATTTGAAGACACAAAATTTTCCATCTAGATTCTTAACAAAAAGTCTAGGTACGATCATTCATAAAATATAGAAAACTGAACCCATACACTGAATAACATCTCTTATAACGATAATACCCTCTATACTTATAATCATTAAACCTACATCAATTACCACATACACTGAGTGTATGATCTAATTTTAACCACTATTAAATAACTTTGACAGACCAAGGAAGCATGTGACCCACAAAAAACATAATTTGAGCATAAATTTCATCCAATATGGTAGTAAAAGCAGCAAGACACAACTTGCCTTTCCAATCTGATAAGGATTACCATCCATGTTTACGCAGGACAGGGACTACAGAAAGATACTGACACATAAATGTTATATGAGAATTTTAAAATGCTAGAATTAGTTTTACTTCCAAGATTCCTTCATAATAGACTAAATGATATTCTTCATGTTTTCCTTAGTGGTTAAGCTGTGTTTGATCTCATACCATTGATGTTTGTTTTATATATTTTTATTTAGACACTAGGGAAATAATTATTTGACCGCATGAGATTAGTGAAGAATTTCAGAAGCCTAGACAGAAATTGAGCAAAAGCCCAAGAAGATCCAGAAAGTACCAGAGCCACCTCCAAATGCAGCAGGATTTGCGTCTCTTCTTAGTTCTGGATAACAATAAAATAAATAAATATGATAACCATAAACCTTCAAAGATAAAAAGTGGGAGTTAGAGTACCATACAGGGGAATTAATGGATCCGGTTGAGAACCCACATATTCACTGACCCTGCCAAAATATCGTAGCACATAATATGCCGATCAATAAACAATGTTTGCACTTTTTATAGACAGAAAATAGAAAGTCATATTGCCTAACAAAATTTGATTTCCATGGCAGACTTTTAGAGGCTGTCAGTTTAACTTTGTTTGAGTTGATCCTTTGCCAGAAATTCCAAAATTGCTTAATCTTAAGAATTTACTCTACATGATGTGGTGCATTCTTGTTTATAAATTGACTTTGAGTTGTATAAATGTTTCATTAACAAAAATTCAGAAACTGTTCAAATCATTCATTTGCAAGAGATAATAAGCCAACACAAACCCTGCATCAAAAAGCAAGCAAGAGATCAATGGTAGGTTGGCAGCTATTTTTCATTAAGGCCCATATATGTGCAGTAAGCTTGCCAAGGATAATACATTTATAATATTAGCTCATTAAGTATTGAATTGGAACTTAATTGGCTCATCAAATTGAGTTTTATATTTTTTTTGAATTACAAAATGCAGGAAACGACAATAGAAAGGAAACAAATTATAAAATATACTCTTTGCAGCATCCAGAGACAGACTGAAGTCCTTCAAGTGATTGCAACTCCTCCTGCTTATAACAAATTTTCTATGAGATGTTTTCTCTTGTTGCAAAGGATACAAAATATTATGCTGCATAAATAGACTTTGACTTTAGCTGAATGATATAATTTGTGAAAAAAAGAAGAGCAAAGCACTTCTTTGTGTGTAATATGTATGAGACGCTTACTGCACCACGGTCACAAATAAGGCATCCTCCTCTGAAACAAGCCAATGATTTCCACAAAAGTTTGCTTGATCTTTTCCAAAAGAACAAAGAAATATTATTTCAATTGCTACCAACAATCCAACACCTGCGTATACAAATTATAAGGTGCAAAATTAAGTAAAAGGACCTCTATAGACATTAAGAATGATGATGGAATTTTTTGCAAATTTCTTGATGCCTCACAATGTCACAGAAGCTAATTGTCTGCAATCTTCTAAACTATAAGCAAAGAACCTTATATCCTTTAAGTGAAATCACAACACATGACCTTAACAAGAATTAATCTACCAAAACAAATCAGCAATCCATATTATGAACCATTCTAGCAATCTTCATCACTCTTTAGAAGACTAATACAGCCAAAACAGAATGCCTTTTCTCCTCCACCTTCCTTTCAATACCAAGCTGCTAAACAACTTCCATGCATCAAAACCCTTAAATTATAAAACTACAGATATGACTTTAATTGTCTGAAGCTTTTCAAGAACATTTAGAAGGAACAAAACCAATTTTTAGTAGATTACAAAGGTGAACCGCACAAAGGAAAATGAAAAATGAAATAAAAACAAACTATTTACCTTCCTAAAGCTAATCTTGGTCAGTAATTTGTTCACAAAACCTACATTTTTAGGTTATAAATTGGAAAATTTTCTTCAGACTCAACAATACGGATTGGGTGCTCCATTTAACTATAAGATATCAAAAGAACTTGAGAACAAGTACAAAAGGAGTATATCGGACAACAAGTGGAATCACATTTCCTCCCATTAACAAATAAACAAAGAAACTAACAAGCTCACCACTACAACAATAATATCGGAGCCACATTACCTCAAGAAATCCGATCTCCCGGTTCAATATCTGGACCTCCACCTGCAACCGGTGCCGCCCGCACAGGTCCGGGTACCCCGGCGGCGACCGCGGAGCCGGTGGAGGCGGAGCATCCGTTACCACCACCGCCGCCGCCTCCATTGGCCAGTGCCGGGCCACCAAGAACCCAGACCAAAAACGAGAAGGAGCGTGGATAATATAAGAGATGGGGTCTAAATATCAAGTCAAGAGAAGCGCCCGACGCCAGGGCGGTGCCTCGAGCGCCGGGTAAGTCGCACCCGCGAGGCAGCGAACTGTGGCAGCGTCAGCAGGTACAGTATCGGAGCAGAGTGGCATGAGAAGGATGGCGAGGAAATGGTGTTGGAAATAAAAGCGGGGAGCTGCGGAGGACGGGAACCCTCGCGATAGGCTCACCTCCCGTCCCCCAGCCTTCCTCCCGTTCTCCTCCCTTTCACTCCCCTCGCCTCGAGGGCCTTTATTGCCTCGCTTCGGTCGCAGTAATAATAGCGTGGGAAGTAGAGGAAAATGGAGGGTGGGTGAGAATATCATGGTTTCTCAAAATGGGCCTGTTATTTCGTACAAAAGCGTGACCGAGGAACAGAAGAGATGCAGAGCTCGGCGTCGCTTTCACTTTCTCTCTCCAATCTAATAAGTTTGTGAGAGCGAGAGAGAGAGAGTGCGTCGTTTTCTTTTTTTTTTTGTTTTTTTTGGTAAATGAGAGAGAGAGTGTGTTCAAAAAAGAGGGGGATGGAGGGAAGTGGGCCGCCGTACTGGCAGACCGCACGTGGATGTCCCGGAGGAGCTGTCGGTTGCGGTTGGCTGGCTGTTCCAATAGCGACCACGAAGCCTGGGAGATTAACGCCGGGACCACCGTGCATAGGGGTGGTATGTTCCGCGTGCAAGAAGGATTCACCCACGCGAATCGCCATTGGATAGCTCAATATTCGCTTCGAGATCTGTGCAGACGTATGAATTAAAAATTCGGATCGCTTTGAGATATGTGTGGGATGCGATCGAATGTTCGATGTGGTGAGATACCAAGGATACAATGGGATGGACCTCTCTGTGCAAGTTTCGGTTCGGTAATCCCTGGTTCCATCCCAGAGTTCCCTTGTTCTTCTCTTTCCTGCTCTTGTGAAGCACCGTTAGTCTTTACCTTGTTTTATCCATCCATTTCGAATTATGGTGAACGGGATAATTTACATCAATGGGCATTGGCTTGAATAAAAAAAGGGAGGTGACGAAGGAAGAGTTCAAAGCATGTTTGGAGACCATGAAGTGTTGCAAATGGTTTCATGGTTGAACAAGGTCAAGGGGAGATGAGAAGGGTTTAACCTGGTCATCATTAATGTCGCTCCCTCCCTCTCAGATCAAGTGAAAGTGTCAATGTGAGGATTAACATTGGATAGACTAGAAGTTACCATCACTCTCGCAAGAGAAAGATATTCTAAATACTTCTTATCTATGACAATGCCAAAGATATTCCAAGTAGTTCGTATCTATGACAATGCCACGAGCGTATTCATTATTTTTTTATGAGGGAAAGGGAGGGGAACTCATATGCACCGTAATTACGAGGACATTTGAGATGCATCATGCGAGAACTGAACATAGAACCTTTGATTGATTGCTAAGTAAAAGATAATGACTGCTAGAGCAAATTCTACCTTTTCTAGTGTATATTAATATTGTACTATCAAAAACCAACATCCACGAGGTTCCATTATCCTTTTTACTACAGAGAATGGCAGATGAGTAGGAACTATTAGAGCACAGTTTGTGAATAGACCGCGTAGTCTAAATGTCGTCTGAGAAGGTTAATAAAATTTATTCTCTATTTTATATAAATCAAATAATTAATTATAAAGTTAAAATAAATTAAAACAATCAAAATAATACAGTATTGTTCTAAGATGTATTTTCATTTCTCATGCATGAAACATCCGAAAATATTATCTCAAGATATGATTGGTATCCTCCGTCTGCGAGTACAGCCATAATGAAAATTCTTTCAATATCCAAAAAATAAAATAAAATTACAGTAGAAAGGAGTAGAATGAGAGAAAGTTTAGAAAGAAAAAGTAAAAATTCTTAGATGGCTTGCTAGATTAGAACCCATGAAGGCTTTTTATAGTCAACAAATTCTGACCGTTTGAACTGATACAGTGTTCCAAAATTAAAGCCCAACAACATTCAGAAAATTAAAACCTAACATTCCAAAAAAATTAAATAATGATTAAAATTTAAACAGTCAAAGAAAAATCCAAATTAAAGATTTCGGATTGATAGGGGTGCTAAGCCCACATCCGTATTTTATCCCGATTCATACATATTAAAGATTTTTCTTCAAATCTTCTCAAATACTCCTAAGAGTTTAGTCAAACTCTTTTCTCATATAAAAGGCTCAAAAAATCTTTTCATTCTTGATGTAAGACTAAAAGATTTCAATCAAAATGGCTAAAAAAAAAAATTTTGAAAAAAAATAATTAAAATTTAAATTTTAAATTTTAAATTTCTCTCGAATAAAACATGACATAGATCATAAGAGGCAGAGACCAAGATTGAGGGCATTGCAGGACAAGAGAAGAGAACTAACAGGGCACAAAACGGAGTTCATGGAGAAGTCTACAAAGGTGTTGGTTTGCCAAGTTGGTTGGTATCTCATTTTGATTGCTCTGATTCTCCATGAAGACTACATGCACCAATATACCAACCAAGCTTCTTTGAAGGTTATCTCGGGTAATGAGCTTATTAGCAATGCAAGCCAAAAAAGGCATTAATTTGGTAGGGACTGAGCTTCCACATACATGGTGCATTTCCCATTGGATTTTCTGTGGAACTCGGAATTCAGTAGAGGAAGGCGGTTGAGAAAGAGCCATCACTATTTTGTTTGCACAATACCTGATCCAGATCCGAGCAAGTAAGCTTGTGGGCTTTTGTAATTCACCAGGGCAGCAAAGGAAGTGAAGATAGCATACGCCTCCATCTGCGTGTAACCTGGTGTTAGAGAAGCTAGCAACACAACTCGATTTCCTTCGACATGCCTGATGAAGGTTGTACGAGAGAAAAGTTAAAACTATAAATTAACCTAACAAGTTTGACCAGCAAACCAAATTGTACCTATGTGCATCCACATGGATATATATTTAATTCTATATTAATTTTATATTCGATAGATCTTAAATATCAATACAGAATTAAAAATTAATAATATTTATAATTAAATTTTTAATAAAATATTAAATTTTATAAATGATATTAAAGTGAATGCAATCCATGATCCTGTGAGCTAAGAAACTTTTATAATTAAATGTTTGTGATTAGATTTGAATGGATTTGGATCCTTAGTCTAACAAGGATGTCAGAACTTAAGTGGAGTATGTGAGAATTCATGCTGATACGTTTTTAAGTCAATATCGTTTATGCACTAGATAGATATTGAGTGCTTATACAAGATTAAAAAATTTAATAATATTATTTTGTTAATTATTTGTAATCTATATGGACTAAGAGATATTGTAATATGAAACTATTAGGGTTGGCCACAAATATATTGAAATATTTATGATTAGATTTAAATAAATTTAAATTTTTAATCTAGTGAAGATATCAGAATTTAAATATAGTAAATATATGAGCAATGGTGCGGGCATATAATCAATCCCAAATCAATTATATACCGAATGGGTATATTTATACAGTACTTCAAAGCATAATCTTTTCTTTCTTATTATTACATTAACAACCCCATCCAAAAACTGTGCTATGAACAGGAGGATGGATGTTATTACAATAGCAATTCTATAAAAAATCGACTAGCCAGCGAAATCCTAAAATATTTTATTAGATATTTCACTCATGGTTCGTGGTTGATATGGTACAGACAGTCATAAATGCCATGAGTTACGTGAAAACTCTTTGCTGCTCCATCGCTCCTTTGTTTGATGCAAAATGCCAAGAGCTAGATGCCGTAGAAGCAGGTCACCCCAATGTATAGGATTTTGATTGGGTACCTTCCCTGGCTATCCGTAGCAAAGTACCGCAAAGTCATCACCACCGCAAACAATGACAAGTACCCCCAGGTCACTGCGTGCGGACGCGGTTCTTTTCCATCACCATCTGGCTTCCAAACAAGTCCCTGGAACGAGAACCCGTGGGTGTTTGGCCAGAGGCATCCATAGGGTACGGTAACCCACGAGATCTTTCGGACAGGATCCTTTGCCCTCCCCACCACTCGTGGGTCCCACCAGCAAAGAAAATTTGGGCGGTCAGGCTGGGACCCACGAGACTTCGACGGTTGCTACGGTTCGCCGAACAAATTCGACGCTGACGTGCCATCACGTCGGGCCAGGTGCGTGGTAGGAGAAACAACGCATCCCGCGGCAACACGTGGCGCTCGCGCCTGCTCCAATCGTTTCGACCTTTAGCATTTGCTCCGATAGAATAACTCATGGGTATCTCTCTATAATAAATAATTTGTTAAATTTTTAGAGAAAGAAATAATTGTTCAACCATCAAGCATTGATCCCACGTTTCTAAGTTTTAATTATGACTTGTTACGTCAGGTTCTGTGCGAGGGCTCGTTTTTCTGATCTTTCTCCAGGTGCCTGCTCAGATTCTTTAGTATCTCGACAAGCTTCGCTGATATGCTCCTTTATTAAATATCATAGATACCTATTTTGTTACATTTATAATTTATTAAAATTCACAGACATTAAGGCATCATTCATCAATGTGGTGTCCTTTGGAGACTCTAGAACGGACATAGAAGATATATGATGTATGGCCAAGCAAATAAAGTATACTGCTGTTAAATGAACCTAGTCTAATCTTTTTCATTGATCCAATTCTTGTCTCTGGCACTGCAAACACTTCATGTACAGCTATAAATTTTGTTGGAGACTGCACCATCAGCATATATATAAAATTCCAGCTAAATAATTTTTTAGAGCAATGTCCAGTTTATTAATTATCTGGTGATAAGCTATGCACCAAAAGAAAAGGGCTAAAAAGTAGGTAGTTCACAAAGGATTTTACATTGAATTAGAGATCATTGAATTTGTATTCTTAAATTTTGAGATAAGGTGTTTTTTAGTACAACACATTACCAAAATTAATGGATGCCAAACCTTATTTCTCCTGCATGCTGTCATTTTCCATTTAAGAATTCTAAGTGGAAAGTATGCTGTATCCAAGCATATCTTGTCACCTGATAAAGCAATCCAGTACTCAATCACATGGAGCGATCTATTATGTATATTTTCTGATCTGTTATGACTTGAAATGCCTCAATCATCATAGTTTCAGTCTTACAATATAATAGATTTTTCTTTTTTCTTTTTTCTTTTTTCTTTTTTCAAAAGAAAATCCCTGGGACTAAAAAGACAACGGTGGTGCATATTTTTTTAACTTATTTCTAGGGTGGTGAATGATACCCATGTTGCATCAAATGAAACCCTTTGACAGCACCAATAAGTTTGACAAGACCAAGCTATGGCTTTGTACCAGAAAATTTCAGGGACCCATGAGTGATCTCTGTTTTCCTGTGCGGAAATCGGCTGAGCACCAATGTTTGTTCCACCGCCAAAAGAAGAAAGCATGGTATTTGCTTATCGCTTGTGACAACAATGGCCATCTTTGGTTTAAAGTCCATTGTGGTTGAGACAAGCCTCCTTAGAAAGACCAACAATTGTCCAACAATAAAGAGACCAACAATCATCGAAAAATAAAGAAATGATCAAATGTTTGGCCATTCAACACCCGTTGCCCTGGAACTTCCTTTGGTCGGCAGACTAACATCATTTACCCTTGAAAAGAGGGATGGAATCCTTTCTTTAAGACCCTAAGCTCTTAAGTGGATTCTTGCACTGTGTAAAACTTGTACACTTTGGAAAAGGAAGGTCATTAATATAAGACCTCTCTCTCTCTACAAAAAAAAAAAAAGAAAAAGAAAAGAAAAGAAACCAAA
>KE504633.1:3824345-3849768 GCA_000441515.1 Elaeis oleifera | reverse complement strand
TCTCTCTCTCTAAACAAAAAAAAAGAAAAAGAAAGAAAAGAAACCAATAGGATTAAATCTCTCATTATGTGAAGATGTGGTTTCAAGCCCTTCTCTTCTATGCATCTTTTGGTGAACAAGAAAGGGCGTATAACCAACGGGTTGTATAACAGTAGGTAGCCTTCTCTCAAGTACCTCTAAACTTGGGTGAGCAGAGGGATTCAATCTCAAATCATTTAGTACAACCTCTAAAGGCTTTACCAGTTTGATGAACTTGCCCCTTTCTTATGCATTAATTAAATGAGTGTGTTACGGAAGGTATTCTTTCAAGCAAACGCCTGTTATCAAGTGGTCCAATCTCATGCAATTAGGACTATTTGACTGTTAGGTGGAACACTCTTATTCTCTCTCTATCTCTCTCTAGGTTCCCCACTCCCTAGTGCTAGGCAAATGCAAAGCTGTCCAATTACGTGTGTTAGTATGCTTGAACTTTTTGAACCAAAAGCCCTTGGATGCAGATCCATTCGACTCATGTCTAAGATCTAAATTTGTGGTTTGGGTTTAATTTGGCCGGAATAGATCTTCAACCAAGTCTGCATAGGTCTAGAAAGTGTGTGAATCCAATCCTGAATCTGGACCATATGCTTTATTCATTAATAAATAATCATCAAATCCAATCCTTCCTTAATTAGTAAGGAAACCAAAGGAATCTACCTATCGATCAAAGAAACATAAGAAAATCAGACCCAAAATGCTAATCCTTCGTATCCTATAAGACTAGCTTTATTTCATTTTTTTATAAATAAAGAAGAAATAAACGTAGCTAGTTAAGATATTATATGTCTGTAAATGGGATACTGGATGCGATATTCTGAGGATTTATACAAACCAGTCTTTTCAATGACGTTGTGATGTGGAATCTTTCCAAGTCTCCATATTAAAATTGATGACTAATTGATGAATGTTTAGGCCTGCAATTAATTATGTTTAGAAATGATTGATGCATATCCAAGCTTGGTAACCGGAATAATTTCTCTGAGATTAACCAAAAAGAGCTAGAGAACAATCAAAGGTTGAAAAGTGAAGAAAGAAGCTTCATCTGAAAATAAGAACTTATGGATATATAATGGAAACCCAAAATGTTAAAGTTCGAAATGATAGGAGTACTATCTAGATGCAATAATTGAATTAGGCTCCTTTCAAAGGGATTCTCCCAATATAATTGCTGGTTGGTACCTAAAAGCAACCTCATTCAAATTTCAAAGATGCTACTTTGGGCTGCACCCAGTCGCAAGTGGAAATATTCTCTTCAATAAGCCACGAATTTCCACAACATCTCTTCATAGAAACTTTCTCACTTGTGTGGAGAAAACCCTTGGTAGCCTGGCACACGAGTTCTCCACACTCAAAGGATTCTTCCACTGATATCAAAGTCATTAGTATGGTCGAGGTACTCTTTTGCCACCTATAGTTACGTGCCAACCATTTGGACAATTGAGGAAGCCTTCTCCAAACCTCCCTTAAAACTCTCGATATAAGCCCTGGCCTGTGTCATTTTTATCTCAATCTGAGGCAAGGAGACATGGGTGGAGTTTCAAACATCACACCAGTTGTTAGCAAGATCTATTGCTGTTCCTCCCAGACTGCATTGATGGTGAGGCAGCGGCCTCGGATCGTGAACGGCGGCGGCTTGGCGGTCATGAATTCTAACCAGAATGTTGTTTCTCGGTTGATGGTTGTGGGATCCTCGGCGTCAAGGGAGAGTTGGTTCTCAGAGATTGTAATGGAGCTCCAGTACTCTTCATTCGTAAAAGGTGATCACTTTTACTCGTTCTACTTGTTACCATTGTTGCCTTCACTGAGCTCTTTGAAACTATCAGGGAGGCGTCGTGCAAGCACTAGGTGCTCACAACCGATGGAATAGTTACTTAATGGACTATGAAGGACCAGGCAAGTTAGTCTTTAGCTTGAAAGAGACGAAGTCGCGTCTTCTGACGAAAAGTGCCATAAAGATCTCAATTGATGCGAAGGAGAACGGCAAAGATTGGGACTTTGAAGTAAAGGGATCCTTCGGCGAGAGGGCTTGCACCATCACCGATCGAAGAGGGAACGCTGTTGCCCAGGTGAGCAAACCATGCAATATTGGTGTGCAGATACAAACCATGAGAGAGACAGTAATTTAAGTTGTTTATCTTCTTTTGAGTTAGGTGGGCCTGAAGGAATGATGGCAAGCAAGGATTTCTACCATGTGGTGGTGCAACCAGGCTATGACCAGGCCTTCGTCGTTGGAGTGATAGCTATACTTGACAATATACATGGGGAGTCCACCAGGTGTTGAGGGGAATAGAAGGAAGAATAACTGGTGTTACTTCTTGCTATCAAACATGGGTGACCCATGCAAAAGGAGTTGGAAGTAATGCAATAGAAGCTGGGGTGGGAGCTGGAAAGGTGGATAGCCTCCAGTCCATGGGATTGCCTCTGAAGCATGGATTGCAATGTACTGTGGTTGTAAAGTTTCTTCACAGCCTGCAACTGATCCATGTAAATAAATTACCAGTGTTTCCTCTACATGGTTAGCTAATTAGTGGCAGGTGGAGTGAAAATTTGTATGTAGATAATGTGTACGCTAAAGCAGAGAGAGTTCTGGTTGCTTCTCTTTTGTTATGGAATTGCTTATACGCAACCCTTTGTTATGCTAACCTTATGGAATTTCACAAAAAGTTAATCATTGGATGTTGAAATGGATCCACGTACCTTATCCATTATATGAAAGAGGATGACTTCAAATCCTACCTACTTGTGTTGAGAGTTGTGCTTTTGTGAACTTTGGAAAAGCTTGGAGTTTTAGTCTTTTGGGAACATGTGGTCAGTTCTGGCTCTTTCATGCATGGAGTCCAGGCTGAAGAATAAAGGTGGACGCTAAAGAAGGAACCTCCACTCTTTCTGCTGGCTCTGGCCTCTTCTTGGTCGAGGCACCAAGAAACCCTCAGTTTAGACCAAGACCAAAGGCGAAAAGGACTAACACCAACTGGAAGTTGTTCTTGATGCCATAACTTCAGAGATGAAGAATCTCATGAGTGAAGTTTAGGACGTCAAGTCCAAGTATCTGAAAAAAGATAGAAATTATGCAACTTAATAGGGCCACATGTGGTTTTCCATCAAATTAGATCGAACTGCGAATGAACCAAGCTTTAGGGTTGCCCATTGGATTAGTACAATTAGGGCAAATACGTGTTCCATGCATGGGTGCAGGCGTGTGAACCATGTCCTCTAATCCTACAAGTAAATTTCATTTCTTTGAGCCAGTAACATTACTCCAGATTCCAAAACATTAGACCTCGAGTTCAAGATACTGCTTATCCTTAAAAACCTATCCTTAAATTACATAACAATAGATTAATTTTAGTTCGAATTATTCTAGTAAAGATTTAAACTACTTTTACGGTCTTAATTAGATTTCTCTCTCAAAAGATCTAAAATGTGCTAGACCCTATAGAAGAAGGGATTTTAACATTGCTAAACATTGAGAGAATCAGAAAATGACTGGAAAAAAATATGTAGGAATAAATCCGATCATGCTAACTCTTCCGAAAATCAACATGTAATAGAAAAATCTGATTCAGCAAGACAAAGATTTAGGAACTTTCGAAAACATATTTCACCACATCCACATTCTAAGAACTTGCAAGAAAGGATTAATAATTTCTATAAAAATTTGATTAAAATTATTATTTCAGATCTTTGTAGAATTCTAGATTTTAGTTAAATTATTTTAAAGCTAAAATCTTTAGCAACCATGTGCATATCTACATGTGCATTATAACCTCATTTTGGTGAGTGTTCATTCGAGGTCGGCTACTTTTCTAGTTGGACATAGTGCAGAAGGACCTAATTATTCTTAAGAAAAGGGAAATTCCTTTTTTTGGATAAAAGAGGAAAAGGGAAATTCCTTAGAGCGCCCATTATGCGTACAAAGAAAATTCATATGGCCCATAACTGCTGATTTAGCATCTTTAGAATCAACCAACCCTCTTTTCTAGGGTAAGTGTCGCATCTTTAGTGCGAAAGAATGATTCACCTTCCTTCGCACAAATCCACTTGTGGATGGCATGAACGTCGCTTCGAGATCTATGTAGGCTAACGAATGAGGCAATAAGGATTGCTTTGAGAGATGTGTGGGGTGTGATCCAATGAGCGATGTCGCAGAAGAAGATCAATCATTCTTTCGCAGAAGGTATAAGCCAAATCCATTTTCTAGGAACAAATCTTGTAAATTGCACCACTTCACTCTTGCCACATCACAAGTGGATTGTTTGTGGACAGGAGCTCGTAACATTACCCCACCAAACAATTTAAAAAAAATAAACAAGGATGTTTCATTTTTGGCCTTGTGAGTTGCGAGTGGCTTTGTGCAACTATGTGACACAAGCGACCCAAATATCTTTGGGCCTGATTTGCACATTGTCAAAGTTTTCTGCCCCAGCCCATAATATCCTCAGCAAGCAACGATGTTCCGTCACCACCCGGTAACTTATTGGAACTGTTCTCTGCTTTGTACAACTATGTGAAACAAGTGGCCCAAATATGTTTGGGCCTTATTTTGAAAATGTGAAAGTTGTCTGGCCCAGCCCACAATGTCCTCAGCGGTGATGTTCCGTCACCAGCCGGTAACTGATTGGAACTCTTTCTCTCGCAGATTAAACGTAGCCTTCCGAACACGGACTCGCCCTCCATGCCACCGGACCTCCCCTCTCCTTCTAAGGTCTGTATATTCTCTCTCTCCTTTTGTTTATATTTTTTTTCGACATTTTATTTTGGAAATCTAATTGTTATTTGAATTTAATTCTTAATATCTTGTGGGGCAGTAATGAGGAAGCGACGGTGGGATTTGTTTCTGGATACTTATCGGTTTGAGCACAACTTATTTGAGAATTTGCCTCACTAAAATTAGATGTAAGATTTGAACCTTTCTTCCGTGGTTATTTTAGGAGGGGGAAAACCAACGTATAGAGTGGAAGCAGGCACATACAAAAAAATAAAGCACCAATAAAGGAATGAGATTAGCCTGTATACTTGCATTATTTCAGTGTGTCATTTATTTGACATATTATGTTCGAATTGCTGCGATCAATCATTTGATGAATTGATTCTGGACAGGGGTGTATCGATTGTTGGTATGTTAGTGTAAGTCACGTGGTGAGGTTTGTTTGTGAATTATGTGAGTTATTTTATGATGCTGGAGATAGAAGGATTTGCTTTAAAACAGTGCATAAATTAAATTCTGTCAGTGTGCTACAAAAAAAAAAAGAATTGTATCAAACACCTTTCTTGCCTATATAAGTAAAGGCCGTACATAAAAATGTCTTTAAAGTCCAAACACCAGTAAATGCTAAGTGATCCCTTGAAGCAATACATTTTCTGTCATGTCATTATGATGCAAAATTGATAGGTTAAAGTAGTATATAGGCTGGAAAAACTGGTGAAGGTTACTTCTAGTGCCTTATGCAATATGGTCGTTGCATATCAATAGTATTTGATGGGAAGTTTTGTCTGATGGATTTTAGCTAGGTTGTATCAGTTGGACAATTGGATATAGTGGGGTGTATTGAGAAATAGTTGAAGATAATATAAGAAGGATTTGCCGAAAGCCACTTTGAGATGAACAGACAACCATGCATGTCTCACCAGAAGAAGATGATGTGGTTAAAATCAGAAAGATGTTTGGGCATCAGTTATGGCCGAGAGCAGTTTGTTGAAAGTTTCTTAAGGCGGTCTTAGAAATGATGAGAAGGAGCTTAAGGAAGCTGAGACACAAAGCATCGCTAAATAAATTTAATTGAGAACCATGATGAGGTTTGATGCCTTCAAAAGGTACTCATAGTGATGATTTAAGGTCACAATGCGGCACTTTTATCCTTCTTATGCTTGGCAGTCTTATGTTGGCTCTTCATTTTGAGTTGCTTATGAGTGCACTTACCGAGTTACAGTCGTGTGGTGCAAATATTTGTGGCTTAATGGACACACTTTCTTTGTGTGTGTTGCAGTTGGACTCTGCCAAGGTCTTAAATTGTTGTTTGTTGCTTGGCACCATGCCAGATGGATAATTTCTGCTGCTTTGGATGGGTAATTGCATTCTTCCATCATCTCCCAAAACTTCATCTGTACTACCCAATTATCTTCCAATAGCCATAAATAAGGTGAGTACTTCCACATTTCTGACATGAAGAAAATATCAAGTATGACCACACCTAGATTGATGACTTTGTTGTTTATACACTGATCCATATTAAGGCTCTCCAAAATATCAAGTATGACCACACCTAGATTGATGACTTTGTTGTTTATACACTGATCCATATTAAGGCTCTCCAAAATATTGAAAATGCTATATAGTCTTGTGATGAAGACATCAAGAATTTATTCGTGAAGGAGCTTTTGGAATGTTCTTGTGGGTATAACTGCCATAAGTCCTCGCTTTTGAGTCTTAAGAGAAAATTTACTTTATAAATCCTATTATTGGAAGGATTGTGCAAAATGCTAACCACTAGAAGACATTGAACAATATTGCAGTTATATTTTGTCGGCTTTATGTGAAAGGTCCAACTTAAGTAAACTCTCGCTGATTCCTTCTCCCAAATTTCTCTAAGATTTTTGTTTGTTTTAGATAAAATTGTCTAGAGAATTTGATGGTTATGCCGTGCATCTATCATATGTAGTCATACCCAGACTCAAGTATCCTTGATATGAAAGTCATCAACTTCCCTCCTTCATCAATGCAATCAAGTACGTAGTGCTCTTATACTGGTTGGAACAAATTCTGTTGAAGTGGCAAAAATAGCCACATCCTTTTACCAGTCCTATTCTGTTCTGTTTGACTCTACATTAGAAGTGCTTTTGTGATAAAGCAAGGAAGAACAACGAAAGCATGGGCTATAGAAGATGGAAAGATATGAATGATTAAATAATTATTATTATGTGAGATTTAAGAAGCATGTGGATCGGGGTACTTCTCAGTAGGTTTAAAGTTATAATCACTGTAGGACTGAATTATGTCCTGCTATTAGTTTGTCAGAGTAAGCACAAAGGCATCTAGTGGAAATATCATCCGATCATGTTGGTCACCACTAGATTATCATTTCCTAATGTTAGGCATTCTTGTTCTTCTTGACTGGTTGTTCAAGAGCTTTACTAATTCCACTTTTACATTTAGCAGAGTCTTACACTCCAATCAAACCTTATCTCTCATTTCAAATATCAGAAAGAATGACAGATGTTGAGCAAGAGGATCTAAAGTTCTCTATTTACAACACAGTTCCTTTGTCGTGATTTGTGCTCTACTCTCTCGAAGGTGTCTTGGTGAGTTTCTGTGCAGTCCATTGCCTACATCCCGGCTGAGGGTCTCAGAGCGGCTCCCAGACCTGGGGGACCTTCGCTTGTGCCTGTGACCATGGTGGTGCTGTCCATTCTCTGTTGCTTCTGTCTTCCCTGAGCCCTCTTCATTACCATTCTCTGCTGATACTGTGTAGACAAAGGGCCCAGTTGGTATGTCATCCATTTCCAAGATAGGCTCGAGGATCTCGACAATGGTTGACATCTGAGGCCTGGATTTTGGATTCTGGCTCAAGCACTGGTAGGCCACAGCAGCTGCCTTCAGGGCGCCCTTGGTGGAGTACTGGCCCTCAAGACTGGGGTCCATGATCCGGTTAGCTTCCGTGCATCATTTAGACATGGCCTTGCCCATTCCACAAGGTTTTGCTCTCTGCTTGGCCGGCTCTTGTCGACGGACCGCCTCCCAGTCAGCAGCTCAAGCAACACAACTCCGAAGCTATAGACATCACTCTTTGCTGTGAGATGGCCTAATAACAAAGCAAGTTGATCAAGAACTCATGCAAAGGTAAACCAAGAAGAGAACTAGATCATGTTGAAGGCTGCATCTTGTGGCATACCTGTCATGATGTACTCTGGTGCAGCATAGCCCTGCGTGCCCATGACTCGGGTCGAAACATGGGTGTCATCTCCTTCTGGACCATCCTTTGCAAGTCCAAAATCTGAGAGCTTTGCTTTGTAGTCCTGAGAATTATTGGAGAATGTCCTTGTTCAGCATATTTCCATTCTAATGGTGGGATCTTAACCTTCACCGAAGGTGAGGTTTTATAAAGTATCTAGAGGACTTCAAAAGGATATGTGGACTGCAAAACAGTCGAAGATTTCTAAGCTTTACAATGGAGATGAAGAGAATCATGAAGCAGAGCCTGACCAAACATTGACATATTCACACTGAAGTTTTTAGCCATGACCTACAAGAGACTTTTTGTTGTGGAAGGTTAGCTCATGTTTTGGTGATTGTATCCAGGTGCCAATTAATGCTCCAGGGATGAGGCTTGGAAGGTCAAGTTCGATGTCTATGTTCCTTTTGGTCGAGGGAAGGTAGTTAATTTGTAAGTCAAACATCAAGCCAGCGTTTTGGCAAATCCTTTCAGATTGGATCCGGCTAAAAGCATGGCATGGTTAACTATAACATTATGACATCAAAATTGTACTAGCTTCCTGCATCTGGGCATTATAACATCTTTTCCTACTTCCTTCCATCAAAAAAAAACCTCTTTTCTACATTGGTTCATATTTTGATTCTTGCATCAGTTTTCAAATTTTGTCGTCATACCTGATAAAAATCTCTTGGACAAGAATGGTCAAGGCAGTGGAAAGCATAGAAGTATTTTGATAACAACACGATGTCCGTATATTATGTTTATAAATGCAAAGCTTGTTTGTTTCAAAACATAAGTTGACAAAATGCGAAACTAGTTGCATGATAGCTCAAGGTGCAAATGAGCTAGATAAGGAAAATTCACAAAAATTCAATGTGGTGAACATATTTTGGACCTGTCAAGCCTTATTATTCGACCTAAAAGACAAAACATTTAAATGATGTTGCTAATTTAATTGATTTATACAATTTTTTCACTATTTCCAACGATTTCATGGTGTGATGATTGTTTTCAAATGCTAAGTAGTTTAAAATAGTATATAATATATTGTTATCTGTCATTGTTAATCAGTTAAATAGAGATAAGACTAAGTACTCGAGTGGGTCTTCATCGTTCTTATTATAGTCTAAGGTTCTTTGTTTGCAGAATTTTCTAATATATATGCAGTCAGACCCTGCCAACCAGACTCGGCCAAGTTGACTTTTCTGACCACTAGGGTTATCAAGCTGTCCTTTGGAATGACAAACCTTAATTTCTAAGTATCATTATAACTTAGATGCTGTGATTTTTGAGAGGAGAAAGGAGAATACTGAAAGAGAATTACCGAGTCTAATAAGATGTTTGAAGCTTTGAAATCTCGGTAGATCACTGGCTTTTCTGCCTCATGGAGAAAGGCGAGGCCTTTGGCTGTTCCAACGGCGATCTTTAGCCGTGTTAACCATGGTAAAGGAGCAAAAAACCCTGCACATTTGAGGTAATAAACTCAGACCAAACAAATGAAACTTAAGCTATGATTAATTCTCAAGAAAGATATAGAAACTTTTCCCCTCATAAAGACATAAAAGCTTTGTTAGCTCCATTTTTTTATCTTCCAAGTGATGTAGGTAAGGTGGCATACCATGCCTTAGTCTTAGCATCCATGATGACATGGACTGATTATTAGGTGTTGATCAACTTTAGACTTCAATCCATCATGATGGGAAGAAGTTAGATGCTACTTTTTACTGGCAGCACATCTGTGAAGCCAAATGTCAGTGTCCAACTTTGGGTTTTCCCACTAACATAGCATACGTCCAATTTGGAAGTGGACTCTTGACCAGAGGCTATGAGGTTAGACCGTCGACTGGGTCTGGTTTTGGTGGTAACAAGAAATGATCAAAAGAAACTTCCTGTTAGATAATGGAGTACAAGGTCATAGCTTAGCAATTGCACCCTCCCACTAAGTTTTCAAAATCTACAATGTTTTCTCCTGTATTTTTGACCTGGATATTTTCACTATTTCAAACAAAAGACATGGATATTTCTAACATTATTTCTTGCAAACTGTACTAAGAACATCATAATATAGTGAATCAATGAAGTCCCTAGTACGAATTCAAAGGCAGGAAGAAAGAAATAAATTAGGAGAAAGAAATGAAATGAACAATGATACGGAAACCTAAAGCTTGACATGTTGTTCTTAAATACCATGAAGAAATGCGGCCCAACTCAATGCACACGCAAGATAGTGGGAATAACGTGGCCAGTCCGTTGGTATTTCTTTGTCAACAAACCATGTCACCGTCCATATCTCTCTGACCTTTTCAATTCCACAATTTTTTTTAAGAAAGTTTTGTTTTTCTTTTTTTTTTTTAATTCCAGAATGTTGGAGCCTTGGATGAAATCAAAGAGAAAATCCAGAATTCATGCAGCCGGTCAGAAACTGATGGAATAAAAGCCCACAAAAAAATTATATCTATTTACACATTATCACTAGTTAAAACTCTGTCTAAAAACATATAAAAATAAGAAAAAGGACTTCGCTAAACTCTCAAAAGCACTATGACTCCACCGCAGGCACGATAATTGGCACAACTTTCAGTCCATGCACTGTTGAGAGGCCCTGGATTCAAACGCATGATAGAGGTGCCTTTCCACCATATTTCTCCAAATAACAATAAAAATAAAATCATTACAAATCCCAAGAAAATGGACAAAAAACGATTGGGTCTGGCCTACTAATAGCTTAATTGTGTCATACTTTTCCTTTGAACTTAAAATGATATATATTGACGTCTCATTCGAGCACTAAAACATCTCATCAAGAGTTCTACCAAACCTAGATGGCGACTGAAATAAAGAATGTTCAAAGCGTTTGTTGGCTTACTTTTAAAGAGATGGTTCTCCAAGCTTCCCCTAGCCATGAATTCGTAGACCAGCAGCCTGTGCTCCTCCTCGTAGCAGTAACCAATCAACTTCACAAGGTGGGGATGCCTCAGTTGCCCCAGAAATATAACTTCGGCCTAATCAATCATATAAGATATACTGAGAAGTAGTTTTTTTCAATGCATGGAAACCATAATTTTTGTGCATCAAGATCCACAGATAATAATATGGTTCGAGAAGCCAAAGCCATGTAAAAAATATATACATATATTTCTCACCTGCCATTCCTTGTGGCCTTGCACCCCCTCCAAGTCCAGGAGCTTCACTGCGACCGACTGGGCCTTCAACCCGGGTTTCACCTTGTCGTCGACGAACCCCTTGTAGACCGGGCCGAACCCGCCCTCGCCAATGAAGTTGCTCGTGGAGAAGCTCTGCGTCGCCACCTTCAGCTCTGCAAGTGTGAAGACATAGAGATTGGATCCAACCAGAGATATTGATAGGTCCTCAGGAGATAGCATGCCAGTGGAATGGCTGACATCGGAGAAGGACAGCCTCTGGAGGGACTTCTGCTTCATTGCAAGCTTCTTGGACCGGATTTGCGAGACTTTGTCTCCCTCCCGAAGCATGAAGCCAGGGGAGACCACCATGAAGCTTTCGACTTCTTTCGAGACATGTTGAGGCTGTCGATCGTCCCTGCCGGCTCAATCCATGCAGGGCCGATCGATCACGGTGATCAAATTGGTGTAAGAGAGGAAAGAATGATCACTGCAGCTATGGAAATGCTTTCTTGGCTTAGTTTTGGGGAGATTTTAGTTGTTGTTTTTTGATAAATGGTCACCTCAAAATAGGCGAGGGGGTTGGAGGGATGGAGTTGAAGTGTCTTTGGGTAGAGGAGGAGGTGATGGAAGACTAAGGAAGTGGGAGGCAATTATTCAGAGCTTACCAACTACTCTACCAAATATATAAGGCTTGCTTCTTCATGGGTTTAAGGGAAATGTCTTTGCTGCCCCTTGCCTTTCATTCTTTGGCAATCACAATACAATTTGGAGAGTATAAAAGATAAGGTTGAGATTTTGGTCTTCAAGGGCGGTATACCAAACAGGGCTTTGTTTATACGCAGCTTTGTGCGTAGTTTCCACACTACCAAAATAGTATGCAATAGTTCTAAATTTTCTTGACAATAATTGCATATTTAACCGTAAACATGGTTGGATACTAACAATTTGGATCTCATACTACATATGTATAGGTAAGTAGACCGTCTTTTTCAACAATATATATCTTACAACATTATCATTTAATTTAAAATATATTTGGCGATATAGTATTATTTATATTATGTGGTCATACTTATGTTTGCAAGGTAAAAAGATATGTTGTTATCTTGGCATGATGCACCTCATTGATGCGCTAATTTGCATAATATTAATATCAAGATACTGTATATTTTTAAAATTTTTAAATTAAGAACGGCTAAATTCATACTTTCTGTCGTATGCTCATCCCATCTTTGAAAGCTAACCCCAACCAAAATCTAGCCCCTCACCTTCTACTCCAGTGGCAAGAATAATATCATTTAAGGAAGTGCTCAATTGTACCTTAGATATTATACTTAATATTTACACTAAAATCAACATTACCATTGACATACTTAAAAAAAAAAAAAGAAATGAAATTAAAGACCATACTGAAATGGCAAGGAATTTTTTCTCTTTAAATTATTCTCATACGGACATGACAACAAACAAGTCTGAATTGATAGCAGGTACTATTCAAATTTAAGTGGTTGAAAATGCTATAATCTACAACTAATTTAAGCAAATATGATTTTCTTTGATGGACAGGCCACCAAGATTAGAACCTTCTTTGAATTTGTGCTGTTGTGCAACGGATGACACATCCATCCATGGGACGTGACGGGGGGAAAGAGACAGCTTAAATCATTTTAGTGTATAGACAAAGGAATTAGGTGCTTCAAAGAAAGGAACTTGGACGAAATTTTGGCTTATTTGTCTTTCAGCCCCTAAATCTGAAACATGTTTAATATGCCTTTCTCTAAGGATTCGCTGTAGCTTGAAGAATATAGCCACAATAAAATATAGATGAGCCAGCTTCTAGATCTCGTCCTTGCTCTCATGGGGTGCATCATCTATGTTGAAGGACTCAAATCTCTGTTCACTAAAAAAAATGACTCAAATTGATAAGAGAAGGATCAATTATTTGCACTACAAGGATTCTTAAGAGAGAGAAACTTCTATAGGAATTATAATTTTATATGCTTCGTAAAATGGAAGAGCAGTGAACACCCACCAATGTCTTTTTGAACTTTTCTTTCTATGTTTTGTTTGCTTCGAGGGCTGCATAACCTGCCTCTTGGTATTCTTATAGCTCATGATTTGCGCGTCTTTCCTTGGTGTGGGCTTTGTAACAAGTCAAGATATATATTTGTCTTCTTATTCGAATGAATGAGGTAGCCGAGTTTGTATCTTCTCCTACCCAACTGACGCCGTCAACTCTTTTTTTGTTTTGGCTTCGTATAAATCTATGACTTATTTTGGAGGCTAGAGCAGCAGGTGGGTTGAGTGAATCTGATTTCAGTTTGATGTATGTTCATTGAATTAGCTTTGAGGTCCAAAATTTTATGATGAATTGATTGGTGGATTTGAGTTGGCTAATCTCCTTTTAAGTGTGCTTTCGATCAGGTATATGTTCAAGGAGTTAAATCCAGATTCTTGAATTAATTTTGCAAGGTCAAAACTGGCCACTCTTGGCTGATCATGTCAAGTCCAATTCAACTTGATTAAAGATTATGTGATCAATGAATCCATGAGTCTTAACTTCGGGTTTGATCGAGTTCGGATAGATGAGGATCTGTTTGGCCTAATTTGCACCTCAGGAGTGATGCTAGTTTTGTGAAGTCGAAGAGCAGTTGGAGTACTTTTGTTGCTTGATCCAAACATCATCTTATTTGAATCCAAAATGAATACAGTTCATTCCTTGAACAAGAAATGTTCAATTGGCAAGCAATTTGCTGATTCAAAATCCAATCGGTCAGCATATGGTAATAGGATCAGAAACACAAGGTGGGATTCAAATCAAAGCCCTTATCTACCAAGAGGTTTAATTAGCAAGTTAAATTGGCACTTCTATATAGACAAGAGTCTTCGAAAACCAAGCAGTATATAACAAAACACTACAGCCCTTGAGAATTAGATGCGGTCTTCTTTGTGTTATTGAGTCAAATAATCCAAATCAATTCCCAGACGCATGGCTAAAAAATGTCCTAAAGCAAGTCGAATTTGTAGGATTCGGCCTGGCCTGTGTCTGTTCCCTGCATGAATCCGGCTCTTTTGCGAACCCTGATTGCACCATTTTGCAGGACTAGCCTAGGATTTACATGCATAAAGATCTTTTATCATCCTCAGTAGCTTCACCATTATAATTTATTTAGCCATAAGTAGTATAAAATAGACTATATTTCCATCAAGGTTTGTTATTTTGCTTTAACATGACTCTAATATGTTTTCAGTTTTATACTACTATGGATAATTAAATATTATAAGCTGCTTCATTGTCTTAGGAAATTGTAGTTTGTAAGTGGGTCAAAAAGGAAGCATATCTGAAAGAAGATAAGCAAACTGAGCTCTGATACAGAATGCCCTCAGCCACAAGGATGATTATGAGCTATCATCAGTTGCCATCCCAAGAGATATTAGTACAAGGTGTGTAAAGCAAGAAACTGTATTTTGAATAAAAATTATTAAAAAAAAGATCAACCTGTTATCAGCATCAACCATAATACCCTAATTCCAGTATTCAAATGTTTTGAAAAATGAGACCCTCTTAAAATATATATATGCTTAATTAAGTTGGGTGAAGTTTGTATTACTATATCGGTCTGCTGAAAAAAATTACTTCTATATGTTGTCAAGATAATGGTAAGCAACCGAGTTGATTTCTAAAGCTGCAGTTGGCCTGCCATCTGATTTTGTCATAGAAAATAGTCATACCAAATGCAATAAACTTGCATGATCCTATTTTTGCGAGTATTAAACCTTGGCAGGTGAAATCATGACCCATATGTTTGACTAATAGACCTCTTTCTAGACCTTTTAATCCCTCATGTATATAAACATGACTCAAGGATCCCACAGGATGCAACAGTTTTTAGGTTTCTTCATTTTCGTAGGCTAATAATCTTAACAATGACAAACACTGGATCTAGTTATAAGAAATTCTTATTTTGAGTAGATTCGATTCTTGGAAATTCATGAAATTCAGAAATTGGCACTAGAAAGGTGCAAATATTTGTATAGATTCTGCATCGAAATATAATTGTTGCAAATTCTGAATGCAGCCAATTCTTTCCACAGGGTCACGAAAGCTAAAGCTCTTCTTTGGCTTAACTTGAGGCATACAGGAACAAGGATGTTTTTGAGAGGAATATAGTATAAAAGATGCTGCCCAATGCATAGGCACAATATAGGTACTAAATTAGTTTAATATGTTCGCAGCCAAATTCTTTCATATTACTCTTTCCTATGTGCTGTATGTTAGCATGTAAGTATGACCTACAAGTTGGATGAAATGATTTACTTATTGCTACCTTTCCTTTAAAAGTTATTTATGTGTTTGGCTTTGGTCAATATGCGTGCAACTAAAATGGTGGTCATAAAAAATTCTAATCTGCTTCTTGTACCCAATTCATACACATGGACAAGATTTGCAAGGGATTTTAAGCACATTCAAAGAATCTTTCAGATTTCATTTTACTGTCAATATATCGATGAAAGATTTGCCAACTTACCTAAGTCTGAAAGCATAGCAATTGAAAGAAGAAATCTATTGACAGTAAGCCCACACATGCCCAGTGATGTAACTTTCCAGCAGTCATTATTCTTGATATAAAACGAGGGAAGATTTTTGTCTGAATCTCCTCTTCTTAGTCTCTTTCCAAAAAAAAAATTTTCCAACCCTTTCACATTCTTCTCCCCACTTTAAATCAATATCGGTTGATGTAATGAAGGGACAAGGTCCACATCAATGGGTAGGTGCAGAAATTTAAACCCCAAAATGAAGCAACAACTGCAATATCTCCACGACATTTAGATCTTCTCTGAGGACCTACTTTATAAAACTTTAACAGTCCAATAAAACCCAAAATAAGGTTACAAATTAAGTTATAATAATAAAATAGATGATCATCAATGATATAGCATTTATATGGGATGGGTAGCTGGACAACCAGTTTTCTCATGGATATGATTGCATAACCATCGATCTTTTCGCTAGCATTTAAAAGACAAAACCATTTTTCTGGACCTCAGCTTTAAATCCACTTGTCAACGGTGCACACGTTTGGGAATGGAATAGAGTAATATCTACGGGTCAGGAGTGCACAGCTTGTCTTATTGCTGGTTCAACAGGCACGTGAAATGAAACAAGGTGAGCCAACATCTCCATCTCTCTCTCATGCACACATACACACCACACGTGCGTGCACACGCATGCATACATGCTTGCATGCATGCCGTAGAGATCCAATGCCTGGACATATCAGCTGATTTAATTCAGTTCGAGTAGTTCACTCTGGAACACAAATCAAGTGCAGTTTGGCATGGCTTCAAGCCTTCAGCCAAGTATGACCAGTATATATTATGGAACAATTTTATCTTTTTTTTTATATAATAAAACAGAAGGTATCTAGTAATTTCTGGGCAAGCAACTCTACACATTCTGTGCTTCTAGTCCAAACACCCAATTCCTAGAGTAAAGATCATCCACCTAAGTTGCACTAAATTTAAATTTGTGCGGTTACAATCCAGGACTTTAAAACAGCAGAGGTGTGGCTTGGTCATAGGATGAATCATTCTTTCAAATCAGACCCTCTTATTGACATTTAGGACATTGAGAAGTCTGTAGATTCTACTTTCCATTGCACATGGCAGGAAAATAACATCTTGTATGCAGCAAATCTGCTGCTTGCTTTGCAATCCATGATATCATCCGTTCTCCCAACCTGTTCTTGTTTGACCCATTAAACCATGGCAAGAAATTATTGGTTAGAATAATTTTATCATGTATACCTTGCACCATCCAATAACAAACCAGCACATCATCCATTATTGAAAAAGGTACATTATTATCCATGCTTGATGAAAAATTATAAATGAAAAAAAAGTTCATAATTAATTATGATCAACCAACTGATAATTTTTATTATTTTGAATAAAAAAATATTTACTTTCTCAGACAGTATGCTGATTTATTATTGAATGATGCAAGATGAATATGGTAGAACTGTTCTCACCAATAATTTCTCAATCAGAGTAACTAAAAAATTATGACCGTCAAAGTGGCACTTTATGTGCGTACGGAATGGCTCCACAGGAACCAGCCAATACATACAAAAGATCTTTCATGGGAGAAAATTTTATTTGCATGCAGGAAGGACAGCATCGTTCCACAATGCCTTTGGTGTTTAAGGTAGGTCATACATGGTTTGGCTGCGTATTGCACTCGGTGCTGGCCGTGTTTGCACCAAAATTTGGATTGCATTAGTAATGTCCTATTAAAATTCTATGCTTTCATTTGCAGAAACATCAATGTTTCCAGATTGAAGTTTCCACCCGTACATACACCAAAAAACAGCATTGTTCGATATCTAACATGGCAAATCCCAAATAGTGGACCACTTTCCTTTCCATATCGATCATGATAGACTTGATTTGCCCAATTCAGGGAACCGATGTTCCAATAACTCCAACATTCCTGGATGAAGGACCTCTGGACATCTTTCCTTTGCCGTGATTGACCATTATAACAGAAATAGTGACCATTATTCTGTCGGACTGGTACCCGAAAAAACCACCAAAAAATAAATAAAATAACACAAAAAATAAAGATGTCTTGACAGGTCTATTTGCTTAAATAACTGTTCACAAGATTCTTTTAAAATAAAAAATTGCAAGCTAGGATGAGGATATGAACTTAAATTAAATATATTATTTAAGGAAGCATCTTAAACCATTATAACAACAAGGTTTAAACTAACGGTTGCTATGATACCATAATGGCCGGCATTTGAAACCTCAACAGGTGGGATAAGGTAATTTTTCTAAAAAGATAGGCCTAGCCCAACACTCAAGCTAGAGATCTAGACTCTTCGACCTTGGTCCAACCCATTGAAATGTTGTCAAAGCAACCTACAAGGAATTCAAATTGACCACCTGTTTGGACTTGGTGGGCACTAGCGTATTCCTTTTGTTAATCAAATTTCCCATGAGTGGGCAATATCAATCTTCAAAATCTTATCAACTAGACCAAATAACTCTTCATAAGCCGGATTAAGATAATTTTTGAACAGCAACTATTCCTTTCAACTTAACTTTTTGCTGGTCACAATTCAATTGCTCCAGTGATTGCTTACTTTTCTACAATAAGGAATATTTCTTGCCGCCACACCCACCCACATACAATCACATCCAGACCATATCATCTATAGTCAACCACATCAATCAGATTACACCCACCTGGTAACTACTAATTCTAAAAACAGCTGTCAAAGACCTCAAATGTATAGGAAGAAGATTCTCAAAGGTGGTTCAAAGTCTCAGAAAGGGGGAGAGAAAAAGTTCTGATGTTCTCAGAATATTTCTTTGCATGCTGTATATATTCGAAATATATGTATAATTCTTTGAACTCCCGACAGCCATACGATCATTCAACCAGAAATATAAGGCTGAGAGTTCGTTAGGCAACGAATCTTTAGAAATCTTCGCCTATTTCTGCGTGCCCTGGGGGGAGAAGGAAACGTTAACGTACCTTTCTTGCCACGGGCAAATACTTTCCACCTGCCTGGCCTCCAGGTCCACCTATTTACATCTTTGGCATAAACACCTTCCCACTTGATTTACCAAGAGTATGAAACCATCCATACATAAACACGGAAGGTATGGTTTGTAAAAGTCCACAACAACAAAATCCTGATCCTGCAAATATCAGCATGACATGATTATTGCATCATTCAAAAAATTTCAGACGTTTATGGGTTAGAAAATAGAGCCATGCCTTGAAATCCATTCATTGGATGTCCATCCAATATAGTCTCTGATAGAAAAGTTATATTATAAAATAAAATAAAATAAAAATCTCCACCATTTCACTCATATGATACACATCATGGAACTCTTGGAAATTCACCAAACCATTTCATTTGAGCAGAGAATGATCCTTGTCGGCCAAAAGGGGGATAAAATTATCTCCCCTTTTTTTTTCTTCCTTATTGTCTTCACAGACAACCACGTTCTGGTAGCTAATATTTCTGGCTTTCTGAAACTCTGAATTTGTGAGACAGAACTGACTTGAAACCCGCAAAATCAAAGAGATAAATAAATCTACAAAATCAAATGGTTCCTCATGGAGGCGAAAGGAATATACAGCAATGCTCATTGCAGCACAAATTTATACTCCCATAGAAAACCAACCCGATGGAAAGCTCTGCCTGCTGAAAGAAGCACTCCCGCAAATATACATCTGCGAGTACAAACAGCAAGAATGTCTAAGGCAACAACACAAGAAAGTCATATGACCAACAAAATAATACAAATAGATTAAGCATGCACAATGTTCTGAGGGGCAAAAAAAAAAGATATCTTAATAGGAGGAATGAAAAAATAGAATGAAAATAATTCATAATTCATATGCTTGTTAAAAATGCTTTGAAAACAAATACGACATCAATTTTCAATTCAATAGAACATGAATTCTAAATTGATTCCAATAAGCTTTAAGCAACCTGGAAGTGTATATTAAATAATCTTATGACTTAAAAAACTTTGAGATATATAACATTTAATAACTTTAAACAACAAGTCCTATCATCTAAAGATGATGATGCTTGTATTTATTAAGGTAAATTCCATCAAATGTTAGAATGTTATTCCAACATATAGACTAGCTGAATTCCAAACTAGGCAACTTTGGGCAAGAGTATGGCCTATATGAAACCTTGGATACCGAATAATGGGTACAAAGACGAATCATATTGGTTATGCAAACGACAGTAGAGCAGTGGGTACGCAACCATCAAAGATTATCCAAGAATTTCAAAGAGTCAGATGATGAGAGCACCAAATGAAATTTGAAAGTGTTTAGACGACACAGTGAGTAACTTGGCTGACTAATTTGTTTAATAAAATTTTAAAGACTAAGAATATACATGATGAATGAAGAAAGAGCACTATAGTACTCATTTATAAGAATAAAAGGTGAAATTCAAAATTGTTCTATCATGGTATCAAACTCATTAGCCACATTATGCAACTTTGGGAGAGAGTGATTGAACGTAAACTAAGGTGTGATACAAAAATATCAAACAACCAATTTGGTTTTATGCAAGGTTATCGACTATGGACTATATTTTTTTTCATTTGGAGGTCAATTGGAGAAATATAAAGAAAAAAGACAATCTTCATATGGTTTTTGCTATTTTAGAGAAAGCATCTAACAAAGTTCCCAAAGATCTTATCATGGGTGTTAGAAAAGAAGGAATTCCTATTAGATAATTAATATGATTAAGAATATGTACAATGGAGCAATTGATAGTGTGAAAACTACTAGTGATAATACTAGTGAATTTTCAATCACAGCATGTTTACACTAAAGATCGGCTCTAAGTCCTTACCTTTTGCGTTAGCTATGGATGAGCTTACGATCCACGTTTAGGATGGTTTTTTAGTGCATTCTATTTGTGGATGATATAGTTTTAATAGATCAAGCTAAGATTAGAGTCAATCATAAGTTGGGTTATAGAGGAGTACAATAGCATGTACGGGTTTTAGGTTAAATAGGACCAAGATAAAATATATAAAAAGTAGTTTAAGCAAAATTAGAAATAAAAAAATGAAGGTATAGTGAAAATTGAGTACAATAAAGTTTCCAAGAGTGATCATTTTCAATATTTAGGATCCATTATTCATAAAGAATAAGAGATTTAAAAGGAAGTTATCCATAGGATTAAGGCAGATTGGATAAAATAGAGAAGTGCAACTGGAATATTAAATGATCATAAGATACCTGCCAAATTCAAGAAATTCTTGGGTTAATTATGCTTTTGGTCCTCCAAGTTTAGGTTGAGTTTTTAATAGAAGCAATGATGTGACCTAACAGATAATTTTATTTTGATGATGCAGCATATGAGTGATGATGTGGCACATAGACAATAACGTAGCATATGGGTGATAATATGGTATGTGCTGTGTAATTTTCTACATAAAGGTGACCAACCGCCGAGTGCCACATCGTTATTCTCTCTTATTACTTGTGGCTATTTAGAAAGAAATACGGAAAGACGTAGGATAGTGTTTAAATCCAACCTAGTGAAAAGGCAAACTCCTTCCAAATCAAACCATATTCAACCATAACTACTTTTAAACCCAAACCATGAAAACAAAACTAAAAAAATAAGAAGATATTCTTCTAAGCAAATCCTATTTGATAATAATTAGTTAAAACTTTATTTATTTAAATAATTTTTTAGAGTTTTATAAGACTACCATGAAATTTTCTTTACATTTTTCCTTCAAATGGCAATTTCACATACCTGGTTGTTAGTATATAAAAAAGGGCTGACATATATTTATAGGTATGAGTAAAAATGTTGAGGCCAAGGTTACCTTCTCATCTCAAAGAATATCGCAGCATCATGTACATAGAAAAACTGCCCTGCAACGATCAGTAATATGAGAACCAACCAAAAAAAATCATCTCCTTAACGATAATTCAGGCTCTATTAAGATAAAAAAACCAAAGAATTACCTGCACTTGAAAACAAGGTGCTCCCTGGAAAACTTAGCGAACCAGTCTAATATCATAATTCCATCTAAGGGATACAAGATATAATATGATGCTATCTGAAAACAAAACTTCCATTCTGGCGCTGCTTCAAATTCTCAATTAGAGATTGATAGAAGGATTTCAGAGTCTTGATGTCATTTCCCTGTTGAAAATCTAGAACAGTGTACCATAAATCCAGCAAAATCAGTTACAGTACAGCTAGTTCTGCTAGACTGCTACAATATGATAGGTCAACACATGAACAGTCAGGAATCCAAATGTTTCGGCAAGATTTAAGGGGAATAAGAACTACTTAAAGAGAAGATATAGAGACTTCTTATAGCCCAAATATCGAAAATGAGTTGCATTTAAATAACAAAGAATTGTAAATTGAAGTCTCAATTTAAAATTCTTTGGTCATTTTCGGATTATGCAGTGCATTCCCCCCATGCTTAAATGGCTTGCACATCTTAACTGTGCATGGTAGAAATATTATGTTCCTGCATGACCAAGAATAGCACACTAGTGCAAGTTCTCATACCTGCAGCTTTTGATAGTATTGTTCTGCTAAATCTTGTGGACAATGAGCTGCTGGGAGACCTTTCGACAAAAATGAATAATAAAGCATCCCCAAACTTCTCATACATAACCTTTGAGCCAACACAATTTCTCCAAAAAGGAGAAGCTGTTAAAAAGAATAAGTGTACAGTCAAATCAGTCTGAATGCAACAGATACCAAGGAAACCACATTAACAAGTAGCCATCCAAACACTGATTTTATTGTAGGAAACAAGAGATCAGGAAAGACAACAGCAATAACTGGTTCTATACTTTTCTTTCAACTATTCAAAATATAAACTTTACAACTTGTGTGCAAAATGGATATTACTCTAGAAAATGCATCATCATGTTGAAACTCAAATAAGTTTAAACTAATGTACCATTTAGAAGATAACCCTAACCCAAGTGCAAAAATAAATGACGTTTGAGGACTCCAGATAATGCATCCATTTCTTACTTATTACCCCCAAAGAACTAAAATCCAGATCAGAATAAATCTCCTACCTACTCACAAGCTGAAGCCAAGTGAAGTAATAGCTTTTGATCTTTATCCAGTAGAAAGGAAGGACTAGTCCTCTGGCAGTTCTACATTTCAAGCTAACCATCTTACATGGAATGCTAATGTTGATGCAAAGGTTGATAGGCTAACCTACAATTGGGCCGAGGCTACTTGTGGAACAACGAGAGGCTTGTTTTTCTTGGTTCAGTAGCAAACCAGCCACAACCTAGTTGAATCTAACCCACCTCAGCATCGCCTATTTTGCAAGCCACGAGCATCTTATCCTTTAATGACATTATCCTCCATGTCACAACCATAGGGTAATGGAAACATGCTACTCTAACAAGAATCTAAGAAAGATGATTCATGCTGTTATAGGGGCTAACTGGGCTTTGCAGAGCCCTTCCCAGGCAAAAACCATGACTAACAGAGCTGGGAATCAAGGACAACCAGGATTAACATGTTAACCCATCAAAAGATTAGAAAGTGATAGTATGGATTCAGGATTCAGGTAATCCTCGAATTCCCTTCACCCTTGCCACATCCAAATTGTTCTACATTAAACAAGTTATCTGACTTGTTTTCTTCATATCTAATTGCCGCCATCTGATTCTAATCAGACTCTTAATTATCTGCATTAGATACAAGTTTGTCCTCTTATGGCTCGTAAAAACCATATAATATTTGAAGCAACACCTAACTTAGACTGCCATGGAACACCTATAAGTGTACCCATGATATCTAGGAAGTTGCCCTAACCAAATGTAGTGAAAGTAGGTTTTCAAGAAGTGAAGTCTTGTTCCTTACTATGCGTGAAGAAAATGGGTCTACCGTTAGTCACACTTCTAAAAGCAGTTCACTTTTATGATCTGCTTCTCTGATGCTAACAAAGAAAAATCCTCCATTGCTTGTAATCACTCCATAATGTTGATGGATCATAAGGTCCATATCCATATCCACCAATAGTTGTAGGAAGCCTTGAGATGGACCTAGATTCCACTAACTTCTTTGTATGAGTAGTAAATTGATTACCTATTTACCTATTTTCCAAAAGATAAATTAACTAAGAATAATATCTAAGATGAAAGGACATCCAGCACCATTTCTTGTATATCTTGCCACCCTTCACATCACAAGGAAGAGTATTTCGCAAGATGAAGTACTTAGATACTACGGAGTTCTATTATTGTACAAGCAGTAGATCAATTACCTACTTTCCATGCAATAGATTTGCTAATAATTTAATGTCCACTATATAAAGATGCTCATTGTAACCCTTTCTCAAAATTCTGCATGCTTCACTTTGTAAGAAGAGTTTCTTTATGCTATCCTAAATGTCGCAGAATTATAGAACCCACACTCACCATACAAAGTGTTCCAGAACATAAAAGCTCTCCAATAAGCTGAATAAATATAACCTTTCTTAGAGCAGCGTATCCTGCTTTGTCCCAAGTGGGATTTCTTAAAAACATTCATAGACAAAATTACATGTCGCTTCTTCACCTTGATAAGGCGATTCACACAATAAGCTATAACAATGAGCCTCCAAGTCACCAGTTATTCGATACCCTGTCCAATATGCAGATGTTTCCTCACTGAAGTGACATTAATATTTTCAGCATGGACCATTTTTTTTTTTTGGATGGGGGATGTGAGTGTGCAGGTTGGACCACCATGACCATGAGCTTTCAACTATATAAACCTTATGCGGTAACCAAAATTTACACTTGGCACCAAATAATTAGTAAGACGATCTAAAACAACCACATAGTATAGGAAAAGAAAGTGGTTACTCTTTGCACATGCTACCCCATTCTCACAAATGACAATGTGTGTGTGTGCATCCAGGTACATATTATGAATATATGTGTATATAAACTAAAAAACACTTCAAAACAAGTATATGCACATGCCTAAGGTGTATTCAAGCCACAAACCAAGCCTCAGAAGTTAAAGCTGGTCTATTTTATGATATAGTTGAATCCAAAATTATATATAATGCTCCTAGAACACTTCTAACAATAAGAACTAAACTGAACCATCACATTTTCATATTTGATCTTCAGTTGTAATGTTATTTTATTCCTCCAATTTAATGGTTACATCAATGTCCCAAGAAAACACCTCTCGAGAATATCAATGAAAATCTGCTTCTACTTGCCCTTTTACCACCATTCAATAATTAAAGCTGACCTAATATCGGCATATTTGGACTCGGTCAAAATATGACTTCTCAATATGAAGAATGCTACCATATCTAACTTCATAAAAAGCATCCCATGTCATTTCATGTCATACCAACAGCTCCTATGGCATTAATCTGCACACACACACACACACACACATATTATACACACATATATCCTATGGCATTAATCTGTACACACACACACACATTATACACGCATATATATACATATATACACACACACATACATATAGAGTCAAGCTAGAATCAGGTCGATCGGATTTGGACTTAGATCCAATCAGGACAAAACTCTATAATAGGGGTCCCTACATCAATGATCCAAGCTATTGAATGTGATACTACCTCAAAACTGCTTGCACACAAAAAATCATATGATTTGGAGACTCCTAACCTATGCATCAAATAGTCAAAAATTAGACAACCTAAATAAAATTGAATAAGATGTATTTTTCGATTACTTGATATATAGGTTAGGGGTCTTCAAAT
>KE504633.1:3813157-3824325 GCA_000441515.1 Elaeis oleifera | reverse complement strand
AAATAAAATTGAATAAGATGTATTTTTCGATTACTTGATATATAGGTTAGGGGTCTTCAAATCATATGATTTTTTATGTGCAAGTAATTTTGAGGTAGTAGATCACATCCAATGATTTGGATAATCGATGTAAGACCCCCCATTGTCCAGTTTTGATCGGACCGGATCTGAGCCCAAATCCGATTGACCTTACCCAAGTCTACCTGCCCATCCCCCCCCCCCCAACACACACACACACATACATATATATAGATAGATAGATAGATATTACATAATCCATTACAGACTATCAAGAAAACCAGCATATGTGCAGTATCTATAGGCTTGAAAAATCTTAAGGGTTTCAAGAGTAAATAGATTAAGGATTTACAGTGTTTGCATCACGGAACTCAAATGACTTGTCCAGAACACTATATAAGCAGCATTCAGTTGCAAATTTCTCAATTATATAGCTTCGGAAACCAGGAACCTGAGAAAATAGTAAAAAATCCTTAATGTAAACAATCATGTAGTCCATAAACAAGCACATTTTATGCATCACGTTCATAATGCTCAGAAAGATAGATATAATACAAGGTACCTTATCTTCACCATTATTATTGGTGCACCAGTCCTTAATAAGTTTTACAAAATTTGCACACACAGCTGAAAAGTTAGCATGAAACAGAAATGAGGTTAGAACATGTGGAAACAGAAAGGAATGGCAAACAATTAAAGCAGAAAATGTAATGGAAAAATTAATGTGGAAAATGTAACTGCAGTTCTCACCTTCCTAAGAAGCATATCCTTATGAGTGCAAGAAGTTAACAAGAGCAGACGCATTATAGCATCCAAATAGCCTTTACAATTTGGTGCAAGAAAAACTGAAGAAAGATCATGGGTTGCCATAACATGAAGAAATGTATATAACATTCGCTGCAGCTCTTGCAGTTCGCGTATTTCCTATAAAAGTCCAGAAGCCATGTAAGAAGGTATATAATCAATGCCCTTTATAAATTTTAAAGTTTAAACGAAAAAAAGAAAGAAAATGACTTCGAGTTTGTCAATTGGTTGTTTACAAGAAAATAATGTTAATAACTCACCAAGCACCAGGATTTCAACATGCGGCTCAGATACAATACTTACATTCTAGAAAAAATTTGTCAAGCAATATCAAAATTTCCAGTTTTCATTTTGCCAAAAAATGCAGAAGCAAAAGTAAAGTAAGAACAACAAATATTTCAGTTTTCATTTGGTCAAAAAATGTAGAAGCAAAAAAAAAAGTAAGAACAACAAAAAGTTTAGATTATAAGATATAGTTATATTAACACTCTATTACACTCTTCAGGCCTCAGCATGACTAAGAATTCATGAAAACAGGAAGTGAAATTCTAGGAAAAAATGTCACCAAAGGTATGCGATAGTGACTAGCCATAAAATCCAACTTACTGTAAGTCCCGATCTCCACCCATTTATTACATCAGGGATCCACTTGTATTTGCTAATCTTAGGATGATGGGAAAATGGATTTAGTATTTACTCAAGCAAGTTGCTCCCCACATTTTGTTTTTGCAGAACTTTGAGATTAACCTATTATAATTCCACCTAAAACTGATTATACATTAATCTACAGTTAGATGTTCTGAATTCAACAAATTTAGCAAGTATAGGAGATTTACCAAAAATTCTGATGATGATTACTACTAACACCACTGTGTTATCAAAAAAGTGACAAATAAGGCTTAGGACAAGGTAAACTTGTTCTATAGAGTCATGCCCATCTTATTAGAATGAACACAAGGAAAAATTCGAGACATGCTTCTATCAGCTCTCCCAAACAGGATTACAAGGATGACAAAGTAAACAGAAGCAATCAGATTAACTAAACCAAATAAATGAATATTCTGGATTTCTCTGTTATGTAATGCACGTAGTTGCACGCCAAACAATGCAACATATCAACAAGAAAAGGCACAAAGATATCCATGTGGGCAATGTTTATTGTCTGTTGTCTTTTTTTCTGTCTGGACAGCGAGGTCCATGAATCAAGGCTACATATAAGGTCATATAGGCTGACCCAAGCTAAGCATAGAGGCCCAAATTCACACCATTCTCGCCAACCTATGCCATATTGTCACGAGATGAGCATTTCCTGACGCAAACACCTGTGCAGCCTCTCGATATGCCACACGCCAAGGCCAGCCCTCCTGAATCCTTCCCTCTGACATACCAACCATATAGTCAAGCATGCACCACTATGCCCCTACCCAGCAACTCTGCTGCACTGAACACCTACGACACCTTCAAGTGCCTGCAAGCAATCCGACCCTCGGTTAACGGCAACGATCATGTGCACCTCCGTGCTATAAGATAGACTCATCCCAAAAGTGCTCCACAACTCGGCACCTTTGTGCCAACTTTAAAGCTTTGCCTTTTAAGCCAAGTACTACTCATCTAAGATATCTCGATCTTTGGAGTACTTCCATGCTATGACATAACCACTATGCCATTAATCTAAAAGTCACCAAGTTGTCCTTCAGGAATACACAACCAAATCAACACGACACAACCATGCAACGCCACTACCACGCATGAGGCTTAGGCAAACCCATCTCTAGTGCCGTCCGTTCGAACCGCCAAGTCAACACGCCCCATAGCCCCTTGAAGCCACGATCGATCGGGCACATTCGAGCCCTCCCCAATTTCGCTATCCAAGCTCCCCCACAAGCTCTTGTGCAACAATCCTATTCTTACATTCTTAACATACCTTTCCATCAATGGCCATACGCTCAACAATGTTCATGGCCTACTCGTACATCACTGTGCACTGCCACAATCTTGAAGGTCCATGGCCATGCCGCCCAACATCCTACGTCCACGACGTACTCGCACTTCATGCACTGCCATGATATCGGCATCCAATTCTGCCCATCAAATAAATATATTCGACGGGTTGATCCTAGCATCCAGCTGTCCTCTCCTCGACACGACCCCCTCGACAGGCCCTGATCATTGGCCAAGCTTGAAGGCATATATCCCAACCAATATTCCATAAGCCATACTTGTACTCCACAACCAACCAGCTCCTATAGAACTCCACAAAATATCACCCTACTATGCTCACGAGACTTGCCTGTTTGAGTAGGCTAAATCTTTGCCCAACTAGTCCTCTATCGCCTCTTCACTCCACTATAGAGATCAAAAATGCATAGAGTAGCCCGAATAATTTTTAGGGTTCAATCTCTCGAAGATCCCCTCCCCACACAATGTGGCCAGTTCGTCCAACCAGCATTGCCCCGAACGTCTCCATGCAAAACCATCTGGACATCGCACTGCCTTTGCCCTGCAACCATGCGATAGCAGGCCCATGTCCTATGGGCCTAAAGGGAGTCGGGAACATAGCCAAAGCTCAATGCCCCTCCTCAAACCAAGAGGAATCCTCAAGTTTCTACACGTCTTGATAGTCCGTCGCCATGCCAAATATCAAACTTACTGAACCCTCTGATATCATGCCATACAGTGATGTCAAAAGTGCCAAAAGGCGCACCTCAGGCCCTCAGGCGAAGCGCCACTAGGGGTCATTGTCTCTTGATGCTTAAGATGATATCCCTTCACTCAGACGCACACCTTTGACGTCTTTTAGGACCTTTCTCAGTGAGACGAGACGCTTGCCTTTGGCATCTTAATGAACTCTACGATTATTTTTTTTAATGATTGAAAAGTGTAAAAAAATCCTAAAAGGCCACCCATTTAACTTCTTAGCTCTATTACTAACATGGGATAAAGTGGTCAATTAGTATGAAATTAGTTTTGACTTTAGTGACTTGAGATTTTGTAAACAAAAAGAAATTGAGAGGAAAGGGAAACTGTTAAGGACCATAAGAGATTGTCGAGGAAAAGAAGGTAGAAGAGGACCACTTTAGGGCAGTTTATGTTTTCTATTTTATTTATGAGATTCCATTGATGAACTTTAGGGCTTGTTATATTTTCTATTTCATTCATGAATTTAGAGCTACCTATGACTTGTTATCATATGCTTTATCTTGAACTAGTTGGCATTTACTGTTTTATATATATTTTATTCTGAAATTATTAATTATATGATAATTCATGTTACAATAGTTATATCTAGTTGTTATTTATTTATATATCATATTTTCTACTTTTTCTTCAATTTTAGCACCTTACTTCACTCGGACGAGCACTTTTCTAGCGCCTCTCGCCTTAAGGCGCTAGACCCCTCCAAGCGCCTTAAGGGCACCTTTCACCTTTGACTACCTTGATGCCACAGCTATGTCGCTCATTGGCTAACTATTGCTCCTCTCAGTACCCCAACAAGGCATTCGTCTAAACTCCACCCATGGGATTCCAAAGTACTGAGGAGAATTTCAAATTTTGGCCGGTGCAAAACCCTTCACAGCACCATGCCACCCCCATGCCGGCACCCTCTACGACGTGCTGGCGGCCAAGTCCATGACAATATGCCACCATACCCATGGTCAACAAGCGCCAATTTGCATGCGTGATGTGCCTACTCATGCCCAACGAAGACAGGAGATCAAACACAGCACGACAAATAGGATAGTTAGATGCAAACCAAGTTAACAAGTTATTGCCCCCAAAAGTCAACAAATCATCATGACCTGTCTAAAAACTATGAACAACCATAATATGTCAAGCAATCAGATGCAAGGATGGATACGCCAGGCAAAGGAGGTATAGAGAATTACTTGTATTCTTTTGAACACAAATCAAGAGGTGATTAATTGATTATAGTTATGAGAAATAACTAGGTAGTTGTGTCCTGTTACAACAGTGATGAGCAGGTGAATAGGCAGTTGTCATAGATATCTCAGAAAATAAAGGCACATAAGGATTAAAACACTTGACAAGATGGGGCATAAGCCTACCATGGTATATGGTTAATAAACTAAGAAAAGAGTGTGTTGCATAACAGACCACCTGCACTGCTACCGCTTAGGAGCCTAAAAAATCTTAAACAGCAGCCAAGGCATTCAGACAAATAGCAATGGTTAATACATTGGCAATGTGTATCATGGGATCAAGGATTCTCTTTTCATATTGGTTGGGAAGGAAATTGAGATGAGGATTTCGTTTATGATAGTGCATGGATGCAAGACACTAAAATTATAGTTTAAGCATCAAATACAAGCATGTATACTTTATATTTGCAACAGAATGGTTTTACCTTAACCATAATTATTTATTGATTTGCTTAATCCTTCACTTACTGGGGCATCTTTCACTTGTTTATTTGTTAATTTAGTTTATACATGCCATTTGAGTCTTATGCATTTCCTTATTGCCTTAGTTGATTTTCGTTTCAGCAATCCATAGTTAGGAAAAAAAAATGGATACATTAACTTCTATTTATTCCAACCACATGGTTCTCTAATGAAACATTATTGGTTGTAATTAATGCAGTTATATTATCTTATGTTATTATTATCATAATCATCACATGAGTAGACATGGGACAAACAAACTCCATATAAATCATAAGAAACATAAATGCATCCTCGTGATTAGATTTCCAACAACTGCCAATTAGAATGGTTACTTCTAAAGTATAGTATTATTTTAAAGTCATGTCCACACATGTAAATGTGCATAGCACTTCTCAAGCAATCAGATATTGATGTGCATGAGTTCAATTCATGATCCCTAAACACGATAATTTTGGGGAAAGTTCACATAATTAGTATAACCAACCAAGTAATTTCAGCATATTCATCTCTATACAAAGGTTTTACATTCGAGTTAGATTCTTCAAAGGACATGATGAAAACTCTCAATCTCCAGAGGTGTAAGCATATCATGTAACAGATTTTTTTCATGCTATTCATATTTTGACCTGACAGAGGTGGTGCCCTGCAAGATGTTATGAAACATGACTGTTACTTTGCAATTCATCAAAAGGATATAAATAAAGCCCATCTCTGTTAAGTTCCAACAATCCCCAAATATACTTGCTCTTTTTTCTTTTTCTTTTTTTTTGTCTATGTGTGCACATTCTGGTAGGTGATTTGTTTTCCCCTTATTTTGGTAAATAATTCATCATATAGTATGTTTAAACATCCATACCTCAGTATTGGCTCCAGACCCTGAAGAAAATGCATCACTTGACAGAAAACAAACAATCTACTTGCAATGGCTGGAAATATCTCCTCTAACAAGCTCCCCACGAAGGTATCAAATTTGCATATCAACTGATTGATTAATAGAAGAAAATCCACCATATCTTTTGGCTGCAAGATAGGGATTTCAAGATAAGTGACATCAACTCAAAATACAAATAGCTCATAATAATATGCATCTTTCACATGACAAAAGCATCACACCAAGGATATAACTTAAGTGTCATAATAGAGATAATGCTCCACACAATAAATTACCAAATGATTGCCCCCTCCCCAGTTTCTCTCTCTCATTATCTCTAAAAGAAGGCAGGCTCAAAAATCAATATTTGTACTTGAGATGTTTTTAGCAACTAATAACAAAGTACAGTTACTACAGCACCAGAGACCAGGTCAATAAAGACTCCAAGAGAGATATGCTAAGCAATAAATAGCATGCATTCCATAATTACATTACATGCAACATCATTACACATGATGAATTGGAAAAAAAGAACTTGATGAGCATCATACGGTTCACTAACCCTATAAAAGTCTGCTTTCCATTTTAATATTGAAAGATTTAGGTGAGGAAGATAAAAGGCCAGTACAAAGTGGAGAAGAAGATTATGCCCAAGAGAAATCACAAAATAAAACCCTCAGGAATAGTTGCTCACAATAAAAACTAATTGAACAAATTAGATTATAGGTAGCCAATGCAAAGATGAAAATCTTCACAATAAATTAGGTATGGCTTCATAATGTGTTGAAGAATAGAAAGACCGACAATTGGCTGATTAAAACCTTTCATTCCCTGAACAAGGAAAGCTTCTCAAGTATTACCATGTAGTTTCTGACTTAAACTTCCAAAAAGTACTTAAATGATGATTAAAATTTGAAATTTGGCTTGTACACCAGAAAAACAGGTTGCGTAATTTTAACTAGTTATGAGGAATGTTATAACGCCGCCACCGCTGTGCGCACGCACGCACGCGCACACACACACGGGCGCGCACAGAGAGCAGTAAAACAATGCCCAAATTATAGTCCCTCCTTTCAAAGATGAAGGTCATGAGAAATGGAGGGATGATCCATAATGAAATGGAAGAATAATTTGCATCGCTACTTAACCTGATCAAACTTTTAGAGTTGGCACTAACTTTTCAATCAGAGCAACTTTCACCAAGAGCAACGCCTGATACAAATCTAGAACACCAATGGATGAGGAAGGAGACATATCGGTTGAGAGGTTGGAGCTCATGCAACTAAAGAAAGGTCCAAAAGAACACATACTGGCTCCATATCAACCAAGGATGGGTAAATACATGCCATGCCATGCTCTGGGCAGGAAAGGGTACTGACTAGTATATTTTGAAACCGCCAATATACCACTAGTACAGCCTATTCTGATCTCCTAAAGTATTCATTTTTCCTACATTCTATTCTCTTAATAATATGTTTTTGCAAGAATTTAGGTATTAGGTAGGAGTATTTCTTTAAGTGCCCCTGTCATGGTTTTTTATGTATCCTCAAGCTCTTGTGTCACTTGTTTCTTATGTAACTTGAATTAAAAATATATTGTGAACCTGTGAGTGTTAAAATAACAGTTTAAACACAATTAGGATGCTAGAAATCATTGAAATAATAAATGTTATGTTTCCAATTTGATAAGCCATGGACTTTTCAAAAAAACACATAAAAGTTCCCTGACTTAATGAATGTTTGGTTTTCAATCTAATGAACCACGCTCCTTTATGTTTACCTAACCTAATAAATGACAAAGCCCAGAATATGCTTCCAAAAAGCAGCTGAACTAGAAAAAAAAATAAATCAAAAGAAACAGAACGGTATGGGACATATGCTCACCCAATGGGTTTAAGGAGACTGTCTCTACCTCTTGATCCCTTTTCTCTCATGTTTTATGATTTTCCACTAATCAGCCCTTAAATAAGGGCACCACATGTTACTTAATGCTGAGGTGCACTTTCAAGTTAATTTTCCATTTTGTGGACTCATCCAAGCCCTCAAAATATGAGATCAGATATCCTAATCTCAGCTTTACACTAATATAAAGACACTGAGAAACAGCAAAATGATGATTAAAAACTGAAAATAAAGTCTAATAAACTGTAAATAAAATAAATCCCAGCAAATCATAGCATCTAAAACCAAGTCGCATCATAGAAATTTTGATTGGATATTTGGAGGGCCTCACAAGGTAAACTAAAATTGTCTTCTTAGAGCTATTTCTGATTAGAAACCTTCCAAATAAGGAAAATAGCTATTACAAGTAAGGCTCTTTGCTGGTTAATTTGTTGTAATCCAATGTCAGGAAAGGCAGTTCATTATATATGTTTAAAAGTTTCCTTGATAAGTGTTCTGTTTACTTCAGAACCTTGAAGAACATGGTATTAATGTGACATTTAGAGAATGTTACTTAAAAGGCATGATTGAAATATAATGGAGAGAAAAGCTAGACAACAATTTTCACCCTTGTAAGGTGGTCAAGTGCTATAACCAACAAAGAAATTCTTGGTAGTATAAGATCTATTGTATTTGGTTGGATATATAATCATCTTGATTTCCTTTCTCCTTATTCTTTATTTCTTTCCTTCTATGAATTGAAAGCATACAAAACATGCCATCAGTAACCCTTTATTTTGCCAATTTTAACAACCACAAATATATTTCATGCAACTTGATTGAAGACTTTCCTCGTGTGGATGGAAAGTTGGATTCCTTCTAGATATATTTTCATCAATTGCCCAAGCAGTGAAATAGCACCCATAACTCATTATGCTGTGCCCAACTATTTCAAACAAAAGAGTACTAACTATCAAAATCACAAAGATAACAAATTCCATGACACATTATATTTTAATATTATCACAAGCTTTCTTAGAGAATCATCTCTTTCTATGATTTGCATTATTTGCAAGAAAGCCCTCCACAATACTTGGTGCAACATAGTCATTCAACAGAATTAGTTCTCTGCAATTGTTATCATTTGTTATCAACATTTGTTGTCAATTTTTACCAATCTTAGTGACTCCGAAATATGTTTCATATGTCCATAGTAGTTGGAATGGTACAACAATTCATCCTTAAACATAAGAATTAGTATAGAGATGATTATTCACGCATTTGGCCTTTAATTTGTTTAAAATCCCATCTAATGTCAAACAAGAACTTTGGAGTAAAAGGTAGGGGTTCCATCAAGCCCAATTCATGGTTCCATGGCTTTTTAACTATTATAGGCCCTGTAATTTTAGTAACGGACAAACTATAACTTGTGTAACACTTGGGTCAAGCATTTTCCATTTTGGTTCTCTCATAACATTCAAATATGTAAGAAATGAATTAAAATATAACAAGTCAGTTTAAATGAAAGAAAATTGTCTAAATTATGACAAAGATGAACACATCCAAAAATATACAAACACCAAGGTTGCATTTGGTAGCTGCAAATCTATCCAGATTACTGGCAATTTAACGTGAAAATCTGGATTACTGCATTTGATATGCTTTTGGGTGGTAATCCAAATTGTCTTGGCAATTCAGATTGCCTTAGGGAAGGGTGGCTATCCAAATTACCACTTCTTTGGTAATATTGCAATAAAAATTTTGAACAAAATTATCCCTTAAAAAAATCACACAAAACCCATTGCCCAACCCTCCCCCCACCCCCACCCCCCTCCGCCATGCGCCCCCGGCCCGCAACTCCTCTATCTCCCTTTGCCTGCTCACGGTTCCTCCGCCCTTGTCCCCCATCACCCCCTCATAGCTCCTCCACGCCCATCCCCACCACCCTCATGGCTCCACACGCACCCGCCCCTCCCAACCCCCCCAGTACTCGTGGTTCCCCACATCCTTTGACCCGCCACTTCTTCGCGCCACCACCACACCTACATCACTCCCGTTACTTCTCACGAGGAAAAATAAGAGCACCAGGACAAATTATTGGGGTATTTGAAAATTTGATTTTATATTAATGATAATCTGATTGTCATACCAAACATGTCAATCAAGATTTTATAATTTTACTGCAACATTACCTGTGTATACCAAACACAGTAATCAACATTACTGATAATTTAATGGTGGCAATCTATCCTGAAGGCAATCCACATTACCTTCCAAGATTGCCTGATGATGCACCAAACGCAACCCAAAGAATAAGCTTCACCGTGGCAAGCCAAATCAAGAAGATAATTATGCTTTGAAATTTGAATAAGAAAGATACACCATGATGGAAAGACATTCAAACACCCCAATCTATCATCTAGCAATACCAACACTCGGGAGATAAAAGAATAAAAAGCACCTCATTCTCCACAAGCAACTGCTTCAATGCCACAGGAAGACATGGAAATATAGATGTTCCTAAAATGTCAACCATGCGATGAAGAAAGGAGGTAATCTGCATTTACACATATTATACATTTCAGGTAGCATAGTTACCTAAAGTAAGAAAAAGAAAAAGAAAAAGTGGAAAGACATATCACAATCAAATGGTCACCTTATTCCGTAAAGGTTTGATATTTGGAAACATGACAAGGATCTGCAATACCACATCCAATGTCTGCAAATCAAATAAGGGGAGAGAAAGAATATTTAGACATGTTATGCACGAAAAATAATTAAGAAGGATACAAAGTTACAAACTTTCTCATTTAGCTTCCATGGTACATAAGCATGCTGGTTCAATACAATCACTTTAGTGTAATATAAATGTAGTGGATGTAATGAGCAGCCAGGTAATATTACATACTATGAATATTAATAAATTACTCAACATATACTCATATTACATCTATGCAGTCAAAGAAAATAATCAATGGACAGCCTCAACTTACCTGCTTAAACATAATGCCGACCATTGGACGACTACCAATAACTAGCCGCTCATTAAAACCCTACTCCATAAACCAACACATGGTAAACATTAGGCATTAAAAAAAAAAAAGGAATGTAATCAAGGTTTGCAATCTCAATAAAAGTCCACATGCTGATACCATCTTGGTACAATGTCAGTGCACCTGGCACAAGAAT
>KE504633.1:3779736-3790760 GCA_000441515.1 Elaeis oleifera | reverse complement strand
AAATATATATATATATATATCTTTTATTTTTATCTTAAAGATGATAGGTCAGGAATTACATAAACTAATGATATAGCTAAAATCATCTAATAGTTATGCTACAATAAAAGCTAAAAATAATATTTTATATTACAGAGAAATAGAGCAAAAGGGATAAAGTTACAGCATTCTTCTTCACTGAAGGTAAATGAATCTTGCTTTAAATGACTTATCTTGCAAATTTACTACTCAAGAGTTTTTTTGATATTTTATATTATTATATATAAATTTCTATTTGTAGGAAGGAGATAAAGTTGTGATAAAGAGTTCCAAAATGCCTCATCTTGACGTTGCAGTAGGAACTCTTATAAGTAAGGATCCCAACAAAGTTGTGGGAAAGAATACGCTTGAGGCTCAATTTTGGAAAATTTACGTTGAGATGGTAAAAATAGATAAGGAGTCTTTGATAAGACCTGATGAACGTTGTAGAAGAATTAAAGATGTCATTGGAGAAATATTGCCTGACCTTCGACTTTTGTAATAACATATTAGCATAATATATTTATAAATTATTTTATTATTTTTGTATACAAATTCACATAATCATGATCTAAATACTTGATTTATTTTATTTTGTAGGTGGCTCATGCTTAGGCATCAGATGAATTACTTTGAAATTTAGTTTTTTTCCATATTTATGTACATGGTTTTTCATAAATTATAAGATGTACTTTGAATTTATCTATTCTATAGAGTGTTTATATTTTTAATTTAAAATTGAATTTACATTTTTAATTATATCTGTGGGATGTTGTTACTGTTTCCAAAGTATCAATAAAAAAATTATTGATTTATGTGGATGGTTTAATTAAGAGAACTCTTCAATTTTATAATTATGGTTGCAGGATGATGATATATTAATAAACATTCAATATATATTTCAAACAGATTCTATATAGATTAAATAAAATAATAATATTTAAGCATTCAAAATAACTATCACTCGTATATGAAATGCTACAAAAAAAGCATTCAGAAATTAAACTATAAAGATATTACTTGCATATAAAAAGATCGTTAAATCTATCATTACAATTTAGACTTTTTTTACTAGTATTTTTAAATACCACCGATTAAAAGTACAACGATATTTTGTATTGCCGCTATTTACTCCATATCTTTTAATCTTATCCTTAGGCGGTATTTTTAGTACCGCTATATGATTTAGTAGCATTTCAAAATACCGATAATTTTAAAAGAATTAATAAATAATTTTTTAGCAACATTCATAAAATTACCGCTGGTTAATAATATTTTACCAGCACTTATGAATGCCACTAATTAACATTTAGTAACATTTTGATATGCCACCGTTACTAACATTCTCTCTTACTGATTCTTTGTGTGACATTTGTTTATGCGGCTAATTAAATTTGCAGCAATGCTAAAATGATGGTGGACATCAAAAAAAATACTGTTATAAATAATCTTTAAGCAGCATAATGAAAGTGTCGCTGATTCATGCTAATGAATCAGCAACATGATTATTGATGACATTAACTCGACATTTCATTAAAGTGCCGGTTAAGATATTAGCGGCATTATTTCATACTTTTAGCGACATTTGTCTATGTCGATGAAGATCTATATTGTTATAGTGTATCTTACTCACATCCTTCGTTTATTGCATTTTTTTAAAAATCTCCAATCTATATATTTTATTTTTATTTTCCAATATCTCAAACTTATTTTATTAAATTTTTGTTTGCAACCTGTATTGCACACGTTTATTTGTTGATATTCCATACAAATAACAAGTATAGAAAATAAACAATAAAATTTTGTTTGGCATTACTTTCATTTATTTTATTTCTAAAAAATTGAAACATTAAAATTTTTATTTTTTAATTTAAAAATATAATATATTTGCATGATCCAAAAAAATTAAAAGCTTAAAATACTGATGTAGCAATGACAATAGTAACGATGTTGGTGGTTATGATGGTAACAAGATAGAAAAAATATGGCAAAAACAACAATGGTAATAATTGATGTTGATAGTAGTAGTACAGTAAAAAGATGGTAGGATGATGATGGTGATAAAAGAGATGGCGGTATGGTGGCAAGGTGGTGAAGATGATAGTAGTAGTGATTAAGATGGTAGTAATGTAGTTAAGATGGCGACAGAGTTGTGGGGGCAACAATGGTGAAGGTAGTAGTGAAAGTGATGTTTATGAAGACGATGAAGACAACAACATGACGGTTGTGATGCAGTAGTAAAATATAATTTTTTATTTTTGAAATATCATAAATAAATATTATTTTATTTTAAGAATAATAAAATATTTTTGATAAATAAAAAATAAAACAATAGCATAAACATGGTTTTGTTTAGTTCTTTATTTATTTTGAAATAGAAATAATAAAAAAGATGATATCAAACGGAGATCTTAATTTATTGATACTTTGAGCGTAATTGCCCTAAATGCAAATAAGCTAGGAAAAACTCTAGCTTGTCTAAAACAAAATTTTGAGCCTAGGACAATCTAATCATATATGGCTCATTTGTTCGGCAACCCCACCAATCATCCATAACACATCATTATCGACATTTTAGACACGGCGGGGAACCCAAACCGACACCACTCACTCGCTAATTAGGCATCTCCAGCCATCGAGACCCAGAGTTGGATTTGGGTCACAAGCCAATCCAAGAAGCCGTGGTCAAGACCTGGCGCAACTGTATCATCCTCCCAATGGACTCCATCACATATCAGACGGTCAATCTTGCATCTCTTTCTCTATAAATAATCATCATTGCTAGGGTTTCCAACGCCGCCTCATTTTGTCTCCCCCCCCCCCCCCCCACCAAAAAACCTAGCTGTCGGAGAGGGCAGGAGAGGAGGGCAAGGATGACGACGCGCTTCAAAATGAACCGGAAGAAGCGAGGCCACGTGAGCGCCGGCCACGGCCGGATCGGCAAGCACCGGAAGCATCCCGGTGGGCGCGGTAACGCCGGTGGGATGCACCACCACCGGATCCTCTTCGACAAGTATCACCCGGTTACTTCGGCAAGGTCGGCATGCGCCACTTCCACCGCCTCCGCAACAAGTTCTACTGCCCCACCGTCAACGTCGACCGCCTCTGGTCCCTCGTCCCCGACGACGTCAAGGCAGCTGCCGCCGCCGCCGGCGGAAGCTCCGCCCCCATGATCGACGTCACCCAGTTCGGGTATTTCAAGGTGCTCGGCAAGGGTATCCTGCCCCCAACCTGCCCCGTTGTCGTGAAGGCCAAGCTCGTCTCCAAGATCGCCGAGAAGAAGATCAAGGAGGCTGGCGGCGCCGTCGTGCTCACGGCCTGATGGGCATTTCGGCTCTGTTTTTGGTCAGGTCTTGGTTTTTGTCTACTACTTCTCTGAACTCCGATCTCGTTAGTGGGTTTTAGATCTGGAAACCCGTTTTATTGGAATCTGGACGTGTTTATATCCAAATTTCGGATCTAATTATATACATGTTTAGAGTAATGAAGTGGGTAAGCATCGATCCATTTCTTGATGATTTAATTTTGTGTAAGATTTGAAATCTCATGATGTTTTTGGCAGATCGATCGGATGAATATCAGGGTATCTTTAGAATCTGTAGTTTTTAATCGATCAATGGGGTATTATTTTGATTTCTGAGATCATGTTGGCATCATTTTGTCTTTGTGAATGTTCGTTAGTATTATCATTGTGAATGTAGTTCTCTGGATCTATGATTGTTGCTATAAAATTTCTGGTCATATATTCTCAAGTTCACCCAATTATCTTCTGAGAAGTCAAAGATGGTTGCTATGGTCTTGTGGAGGGCCTAGTTGATCGAATCTTAAGGATGGCTCTGAGGCTAGTAGTGGTGTTGCAGTGGGTACTGGATGGTATTACTTTCTAGATGTCGGTATACTACTGTAGCATCTGCATTAGCTTCTTAATTCTGATGGATAATTTTTTCATGGCTTTTGTTTAACATGAGAGAGTTAATATATAAAGGGTGTTTGGGTTTATTTTAGGTTCCATAGTGATAAGGATTGTATCATCCTTTGCATCAGACTTAGATTGCTCGATTGTCTATTTATGAATCTTCACTTCACTTCAACGCATTTGAAGTCTTATGATTTCTTTAAATCATTATATTCCAGGCAAAGTTGAATTACTTGTTAAATGTTTTCATTATAGGCTCATGATGTCGAGAATATATATATATATATATATATATATATATATTTAAAATCTGAGTTTCCTACTTTGCAAGTTGTATATTTCATTTTTAGTGCCAGTCAGAAATCATGATCTTCTTCGGTGCGATTGCTATTCGTTATGAAATCCAAGATAAGATATCTGCACAAATCCAACAAGATGCTGTTTGATATTATGTTATTATGATTGTGAATCAAGGCTCAAGAAGATGCCGTGATTTTGAAATTTTCTTAACTGCCGTGCTTCTATATTGGATCATAATTCAAAACATCTTCCCCTTCTTTTTTTTTTTTTTCCTAATGTCATTTCCTAGCAACTGAATTGTTTGTCTTGTTAGGATGAACATTATGGAACTGAAGTAGTTGTAAAATCCCATGTATTGAGCTGTATGCTTATTTATTTTTATGAGGAGTTTTAGCACTTCATATGATCTTGTCGCTTATTCGCATGATAGTTATATTTGATGAGGTGACTGTATATTTCACCAAGAATTTGATATTTTTCAATTTATGTTTTACTGTCAAGTATTAATTGTTTTGGATAAGTATGTATACATTGCGCAAAAACCTCTAAGTTTTTTTTTTATTTGATTGGCTGAATCAATTCATCAATTATCATGAGTTCAAGCTCAAATTCAAGGTTGAACTGGGCATAGACTGAGATTGATGCAGGCTTGGCAGAAGCTCGCAATGGTGTAATAATCAAGCTTGAATTAGACTCAATCAAAGAAAAACAAGAATCAAGCTCCACAATGATTTCCTACCAGTCTTAAAAGCCTTGACCATTCAGCATCTCTCTTTAGTTTCTAATTCCATCAAGAATTTAAAAAATGGAAAAGCGGAACACCAACTCTGCCATCTCAATCCGAGCCGAGATCCCGTCATTCGTCAGACACGGGGCTCAAGTTGAAGTTCGAATGCTTCCTTAAGGAAAGTTAACCCATCTCTCCTGCTTCCTTTCTTTATGGCTACGACGCAAGAACGATCTTAAAAAACGTCTCAAATGTAATTTTCGTATAAGTTTAATAATTTTTGACGGCATTTACTTCAGCATATTGTGGTCAGGTTTGTTGTTTTACCGTTTGGCCTCAATTTGTTTGCAATTAATCCCGTCGTCGAAATAGAGAGCGAAGAGATCGTTTGGTGTGCCCACACAGTTGCGGGGTAGCCTTGGTTCTTTTTTTAAAAAAATAAACAAATTTGGCCCAAAGTGAGTGGCTGCACAGGCGTGCATCTTCCGAAGCAACTTTCTAATAGTGCTGGAGCATTGCATTAGAGGGTTTTTGCTTCAACAAATATCTGATGTTAAATTTCTTTCTCAATAATTTAGTTACGTGTGGGTATTTGATTCATCATAACAATGAAAAGGTTGCATTTATTGGGTCAATGCATAATTTGGTTGATGTGTTCTAATTCCAAACCCCATATATATATATATATATATAATTGTGGAGATTGGGATGGGTTGTAACTCCAAACCCTCCGGGGTTCCTTCCTTTTCGGGCGTCACTCCAGGTTCTCTGACAAGCACTTGGACAAGATTTGATGGTAAAGATACATGCTAAAAGTTAGAGGCTCAACACTCCTAGCCCCTTGTTTTGAATAGCAGGGGGCGTATCATTCAAACTAAAGTTCGGTGATGAAGGTGCAAGGTTGCCGGCCTATGCTCGATGTGGTTGTCAACGCCTAGCCCACGTATTTCACGGATCCTCTGCCACCGCATGAATACAAAGAATTCGTTAGGGACAGGATCGGTGATGGGCAGCAGTACTTGTTGTGGACTTCACCAAATTTCTTTGCTGTCCTGATACATGTGATCAAGTATCATGTATTTATCAGCATTCTTGTTAGGAGGCATTTGGTATGGATGATCATCTCAAGAGCAAGAGTAATGTGGATGGAGATAATAAGATCAATACATTTGATCACACCATAATGATTCAATGTAGCAGAAATTTCAAACTACCATATATGATAGATCATCATCCAATCTAGTGATGAAATATCCATCTTTGAGGTCAAGAATTTAAGATTATCCCAAGACACTATTTTATGTTGAAATTTAATGATAGAAATATCTTTTAGTCCCGAAAATAAATTGATATATCAATGTACTATTCATATATTATATCAATATCACACACACACATCCCAATGAATATATTTTTATGAAATATATCAAGAGTAGTTTAGGTGTTATATGGCCAGTAATTTTGGATTTCTATAGAATAGAATATTAAACAGATTACTTGTGAACATCTAGGGATCTTTAATCACTGGATGATGGCCTACCAATATAGTGATCTTAGATCACTGAAAGTCAAATTACTTTAGAATTTAGATAACTGATAATCTTAAACCATCATCTTAATCACATTTAGATCACCAAACACCACCTTAATGTATCATGCAACTCTTGAGTTAGGTTCTTTGCAGGTTGAAACTTTGGAAAATGAGGTTGCCGGTCCATCTCATGTCTTAAGTTGGCCATCTTAGCATTTAGACAATTAATTTATAGGGCCCGAGTACCAGTTGCCTCTACTGCTTTTGATAATTCACTGTCTTAACCTACCATTGTAGGGCCCCAAGCGTGCATATCATGCTGTTTCTTTGATATCATACGCAACATCATGACAATATATGGGCCGGAGTTGGTGCATTATGCCTCAGTTTCGTCCTAATTGATGTTTTTGCTCATAGTATACTGGTATGCCAATTGATGGCATGTACATTTTGTCATTAAAAATGCTGATTGCCCAGCGAAAGGAATACCTTGAACTTAGCAGCTCGAATCTCGAAACAGTCAGAAGTGTCGTTGTTGGAAAGGCAATGTATTGGACCTTGTTACGAAGCTTTAGTTTAACTATAAAACATTGCTTGAGTTGGTAGAAAGAACTATAATTTATTAATTGAGGTGGGAAATGATTATTATGGGTTCGGATCCATTTTATAATTTAACATGTTCCTAATAACTGGTTATCACTCTAATAGCTAGCCTCGATAATCTATTTCTTATTAAACAGTTAGGTTCATAATTTGAACTCGGAACTTGGAAAAATAAAGATAAATTTACTAAAATCGAAGCACCATGTAACTAATAATTTATTTAAAGTATGACGTTGATATAAATCAAATTAATTTATGCCAAAAATTTACCTACTAAAGCTTACTTCTGGTTACACTGTCGTACAAGTCATATAATCAATCATTAGTAAAAATGTCCAACCACATGCAATAAATAATAATTTTTTATCCTGACGTCCAACTTAACGGCGTCATCCTCGCCCAACGCCTCCTAATCGGAATTACTGGAGGATAGCAAAAACAACCCTCACATGACAGTCATCAGATCAGCATCCTACGGTTGTGATCCCGGGTATTCTCGTCCTAATGCACGAGAATCTCTTCGATGTCCAGTTCTACGTCACCCGAATCTTATACGATTTTTTCTACTTCCACCTGGATAAAACCCACGCTTTACTTGCTCGCTCGTCTTTGTTGGTGAGACCCAGAGGCCGGCGGTCACATGGCGACCAATCGCCGACTCCTCCTCTCCCTCCTCGCCGTCGCCTTCCTCCTCTCCGCGGCCACATCGCTCGCACGTGCCGGTTCCGGATCAGACTTCGAGGATGCGAACCCGATCCGATACGTTACCGATCGGGACGGATCTACAGAGTCCGCCCTCCTCCGCGTCCTTGGCGGCTCCCGCCACGCCCACCACTTTGCCCGCTTCGCTCGCAGGTATGCTTCTTTCAATCTCTCTCTCAGTGATCGGACGGTCTGGAAAGGTGGTCCAGTTTGATGATCGATGGTCCTCTTTAGGTATGGGAAGAGGTACGAGTCAACGGAGGAGATGATGCGGAGATTTCGAATTTTGTGGAGAATTTGGAGCTCATCCGGTCCACCAATAGGAAGGGCCCACCGTATACCCTGGGGATCAACCGTAAGTTTGTGTGGAAGATAGATTCTGGGCCGTCTGATTGATTGGACGGATTTGGGCTAAATCTTGGCCGTCTGATTTGCATCAGGATTCGCGGATTGGAGCTGGGAGGAGTTCCAGGCGAGCCGCCTGGGAGCGGCGCAGAACTGCTCTGCTACTCTGGAGGGCAACCACAGGCTGACCGACGCGGTGCTCCCTGAAATGGTAGGTTCGTGGATGAGTTGATCTCCCACGTGGATTTGAGCTCGGACGGTGGTGATTCGGTAGTGATTTTATGGAACATATATTTTCCGCTGATATGACGAATTTGCCCCTGTAGAAAGACTGGAGGGAAGAGGGAATTGTCAGCCCGGTCAAAAATCAGGGCCACTGTGGATCCTGCTGGACTTTCAGGTGAGCACTTCTTGTTTTGCATCAAAATGACTCAAATGCCCTTATTCTGCATTAGGTTTGAGAATAGGAAAAATCTGAATAGTCTTGTCTTTAAAAAAGAAAAAAAATAGAAAAGGAATAGGCAAAGTTGTGTATATTAATTTCTTTTATTTTGTTTAGCCAAAATTTCTAAAATAACTATTTGCTGTGATGTTTTTATTTTGAGTAACGCTATAATGTTCCCTTAAAAGTTCATACGGACAATCCTCGTGCTAGATGGCAAGGAGAGATTGGTGCAAACATAATAAGTTAGAAGAAATTATATTGTACACCATATGGAGGTGCACCATACCAATCACGACTGCTTATTTTGTAAACTCGATTCATCAAGTGTTCATCTTGGTGCACCACCATAGGAATGAATGACTATGATTGGTGCGGCGCACCGTCACATGGTACACGTGGTGTAGGATATAATTTCTTATAAATTAGTTGATTATGAAGTTGTTAAGTTAGAGGCTATAGACCTGGCAAACTTTTCACGTGCAACTTATGGATGCTCTGAAGCTTTTTTTCCTTTAATTTTAGATCTACTAAACAAAATGGTAGACATAAATAATGAGTTCAATGGATTATTTTTTTGACAGCTTTCCTTTCAAATAATTGTAGTTCACACAACAATTCTTTGCCTATGCTCCATGTTGGTGGGCATAATGCTTATGCCAAGCTTTATGCCTGCTATATTCCTTGATTATATGCCATCGTCATGTTTGTTTTTAGGTTGCATTGACTTTTGATGTGGGTCCCATTTGTGAAATAGGTTATGATTGGAGTTGTAAACATGCTGTATTTGAATCGGGGTTTTCTTGTTGGATTTGTCTTGATTTTTGATTTTGTAATTGGAAATAAGTATTTAAAATTCTAGTTGATATTAATTTTTTTTAATAAGAAATCTAGTATCAATCTCGAACTATAACTTCCCTACAATAGGGAGCTACAAATTTAATAAATGCAATATCTTTATTTGTATGCCATGTGTTTAAATCTTATGATAGTAATCATTTTCTGTCTAATTGGAAATAATGATCATGAATCAAGACCTACCGTGCAAATTTGAAGTTCTAATTATATTGAATTTGAAAGTTCAAAAGTTTATATGTACATTAAATCAACATGAAAAGCCACATCTGCTGATAAATGTGTTATTTATAAATGTATGCATATATTGCTTGGAAAATAGTCACACATGGTTGGCGTTTGGCCATTGCCATATGGAACCCAATAAGCATATATGTTCTAGTTTTGGCATCAAAATTGATTATTGTTAACAATCAGGTTAGATTGTTTGTCTTACCATTCTGCAGCTCTATTTTTAATCTTATGGTGCTCAGTTAATATTAGGAGTGCAATTGAGCCGAGCCGAGCCGAATAGAGTAGATGGAAGCTCGAACTCAATTTGACTCAAAATACTCGGACTTAAAACTCAACTCGAGATCAATAGAGCCTTAATATCTCAAGCTTGAGCTTGGCTTGATGAAAAATAAGCAAAATTCGAGATCGACTCGAATATCAATCGAACTATACTCGAGCTCGAAATCGAACCTTAGTCTACTAATAATATATATATTATTATATATATTGTAAATAAAATAATATTATAAAAAATATATATAAATTTGAGTAGGCTCGCGAGTTTTCGAATCGAGTATCTTACTATTCGAGCTCGATAATAACCAAGTCGAGTCGAACTTGGACTCGAGTCGAGCTCGAGTAGCTCACGAGTGGTTCGGCTCGTTTGCACCCCTATTCAATATGTTGCATGTGGATCACCTATGTTATTGTGATCACTTATCATCCTACTCAGGAACTCTTTCATCTTCACATCTTAAATATGATGGTCAATGAATTTTTGAGGCAGTAAATGAAGCATTGGTCAAAGCTCATTATTTTGCTTAATCAGTCAAAAGTAGATCTATAACCATTTTGAGTCTAAACTTGGATGAACTAGTGAGTCAAAAATAGAGGGAGTGTGTGCATTCTGTTTATCCTAGGAACACTTAAACTTGGATGAACTAGAGAGTCAAAAAAAGGGGAGTGGGTGCATGCCTCTCGTATCCCGACATCATGTACCAGGACAGAATGATTGTTATAGTACTTGAGTTGGAGTTAAGACTCTCCAGTGAAATCCATAGCGAAGGTACTGCAATCCGTTTATAAGGCAATTTGTTTATCTAGAATTCTTTAATAGGCTCTCTCGTATCTGGACCCTTTACTTCATCTATCCTTTGAGTTGAATGGAAGGCTTCATGTTGTATTGCTGCCCATTTTAGGGAATTATACATTACTGAAGCTGAGCTTTCAGGTCTCTTAATAAATTCATGCACATGATATGGAAAACAAGGACCAAGCTTGTGGGTTATAATTGATATTTATCATAAAATTCAATGTTTGATTTAATTCTTTTCTTTTTTTTGTGTGTGTGTGTGTGTGTGTGTGTGTGTGT
>KE504633.1:3755643-3769127 GCA_000441515.1 Elaeis oleifera | reverse complement strand
ATTTTGATTTTTTTTTATTTGCTTTTTGCTTTTCATGGTGTTACCAACATTGCTTTTTTGATTTTTTGCTTTTTAAAAATAAAAAAGTGAAAAAGGTACTTTTTTAATGGCTAACCAAACGCACCCTTACTTTTTAGAAAATGCTATTCGACTAGACTTTGACTTCTTAGATTGGGATATGGCCTAGGTATATGGGGTCCTCCAAAGTGGGCTCATCCAAAATGAGTTGTCCATCACTCGTTCATCATTAGGTTAGTTACGATTTACAAATTTCAGTAATTCTGGATTAGTTGTTCTAGAATTGCATATTTCCAACTTTATAATAGCTTTTAGTTTTTTCTTTTGGGGGGTGTTTGTTTTTTTTTGGGGGGGGGGGGGGGCGGGTGTTGTGGATGATCTATCCAATTTTAATCAACATGTAGTATTACCTAAAAAATTTTGCAAATAAACATAGTTCAGATGTGTGGAAAGTTTCATGGAAAATTTGATCATAGATTAAATTAAGCTGGTGTCATGAGTCGTGAAATTGATATGAAACTTGTAGTTTGGTACGCTACACAACTAGTTAAATTGATGCAATGCGCTTGTTTATGCCATTCATATTTTATAAACATGGCTGCTTTTTGATTCTCTGTTTACTGGTGTTAAGTTTTCACCAAAGCATGTGGTAGTAATGCTTTCAAAACTTATAGAAGCCAATCCTGTGTACTTTCATTTTCCATTTTCTTTCAGTAGTACACCTCCAGGTGGAGAATTTGGTTTATGGAAAATAGACATTAATATGCATCTGTATTTAGCCAGATATTAGAAGGTCAGTTATGAATGTTGTCAGACCAATTTTCAGGTCTCAAAGCTAAGCCACTTGAGCAAACTTGCCCGGGAGAACAATACTGCAAGTCGAACCATTGAGGCTGACCGACTACATACAATGTTCTTGCGATGGCAGATGCCAGAGCAGTTCTCATTAAACTGGCAGATAGACTGCACAATATGATGACATTGGAAGCTTTGCCTATGGTCAAACAACAAAGATTTGCAAAGGAGACCTTGGAAATCTTTGCTCCCTTGGCTAACCGACTGGGAATCTCAAGTTGGAAGGAGAAGCTTGAGAATCTGTGCTTCAAGCATCTTTATCCAGACCAGTACAAAGAACTATCCTCCAAACTCCTTAGATCCTTTGATGAAGCGATGATTGCATCTGCCATAGAGAAATTAGACCGAGCCCTCAAGGATGGTGGTGTTTCTTATCATGTTCTATCTGGGAGACACAAGAGTTTGTACAGTATCTACACCAAGATGCTAAAGTAAGTCCTCTCTTACTTCCAGTATGTATTTGGTATACCTTATTGTAATTTTTAACCCTACATTTTTTGAGACTAAAGGAGGGCCACCGTCCTGCATTATTTTGTTCTATAGTTAGTGCATGGTGTTGTGATTTCATTAATTGTGTTAATTTTGTAATATATACCACGAAATTGGTAGGGAGTGATGTACCAATGATTATGGTGATCAAGGTTTGCCATCTCGGTATCGGATCCGTATCGATATAATCCTGCTGCAATGTCAGTACGCAGTTCGGTACGAGACAGTAATGTCGGTATGCTCCGAAATAGCGTACTGGTATGCCGTACCATACCAGATGGTACGGGGCACTACGGCATTTCATGATGGTGACTGTATTAATGTTGATATGGCTATTTGCAGGAAAAAGCTAACCATGGATGAGATCCATGACATACATGGGCTTCGTTTGATAGTCAAGAATGAGGAAGACTGTTATACAGCATTAGATATTGTTCATCAATTGTGGCCTGAGGTTCCTGGGAGGTTCAAAGATTACATAACCCATCCCAAATTTAATGGGTATGCCATTACTGACTGTTGTTAGGTTGGGCCTATGTGTCAATCTTTCTTTGTGCTTACTGCTGAATTTTGCTTGCAGTTATCAATCTCTACACAGTGTTGTTCTGAATGAAGACATGCTGCCGCTGGAAGTACAAATTCGAACTAGAGATATGCATCTACAGGCAGAATATGGATTTGCTGCCCATTGGAGATACAAGGAAGGGGATAGCCAGCACTCTTCTTTTGTGCTTCAAATGGTGGAATGGGCAAGGTGGGTTGTCAGTTGGCAGTGCGAGACCATGAACATAGATCGACCCTCATCTTTTGGTGATGCTGATTCAATCAGGCCACCATGCCCATTTCCTGATCATTCCGATGACTGCCCCTGCTCATACACCAAACAATGTGATCACAAAGGCCCCATTTTTGTCATCATGCTGGAAAATGATAAGGTAATACGGTGTATTTATATTTTGCTTCACCATGAAATTTATGATTAATAAAAAAGTTATAAAAATCAGATAGCACCTTTTAAATTACTTTGTTTCCAAACTCTACCATGGTCATCATCTAATTTAATTGTGTACATTTATTTCGACTAGTTTCCTTCTGCTACAATCTCTAAACTATAGTATTATTTAAAATCGTTTATAGTGAATTGAAGAGAGACCTGATGTTGTAGCTCTCTATTCCAGATGTCGGTACAGGAGTTTCCAGCAAACTCGACGGTGAAGGATCTGATGGTGAGAGTTGGAAGAGCGACTGAAAGATGGCCTGCTTATGGCTTTGCAGTCAAGGAGGATCTGAGACCAAGGTTGAACCATGAGCCTGTGAGCGACTCTACTCAGAAGCTGAGGATGGGTGATGTGGTTGAGCTAAGCCCGGCATTACCTGATAAGTCCTTGACTGAGTACAGGGAAGAAATCCAGAGAATGTATGACCGGGATTTCACAGTAAGTCAAGGCAATTGGAGAAGCTAAGCCGTGCTTCTAGTTATTTGTATATATAAACATTGTGTACAGAAACAGTTACATTCTGGAATTAGAAGCTGGATTCCAATGTTGTAGAATGTGTTGCTTCCTCTCCAATTCTACATTCAATAAAGTTCCTTTGTTAAAGCAGATTTCTATATTGCATTCGAATTTTGCATCTCTTTACAGAAAGAAAGAAATGATGTGAGGCTAGATTGGGTCTTTTGGTTTTTCCTTGGGATCTTTTCGTTTTTCTGAGATGGTTCGGGATCTTGTCGGTCTTCTGCAACCAAGGGTCGGTCCGGTTGTTGAGATGATGAATAGACAGGGCAAATCAATAAGAAACTGAAATTAAGAGTTTCATCTGTTTTGAGCTGGGTAATTGTTCGAGGCACCCTTCGTAACTAAAGCTTATTGGAAAAGTTTTTTTTCCAAGGTCAACTGAAAGGCACTAGTTTCCACCAAAAAAAAGAAAAAGGGAGAAGCTCAAAAGCACCAGTATGTCCTGGCCTTTTAGGATACAAGCAAAGGAAAAGTTCTCTCTCTATCGTCTTCAGCAGCCAAAGAGAGCACATTACTATATAAATGCAGCTAGATGACTCACTGAACAATGCTGAAGATGTTCCAACTGTTTTGTAGGAGTCCCTTCGATGACAACTAATGTAAGAAGCTGTAAAATACTGTCTACCACTAGGAGTCCAAGCAAAAGCAATAAGAACTGAGCTTGTTATAATTTAAAGAGAGGTCTATTCCTCTATCGAGCAACAACAGGACTGTTAACAAATTAGGTTGTTTTTATCATACTTCGGTCGGTGATATTTGTTTGTCAAAATTGCATTTCCATGGCAGTGTTGGAGGCCACAAAAACTTCTTTGCTTCCTCAACAATATAAGCAAGGTAGAGTCAAACAATAATACATTGTTCTCATAATTTCTTTAATACAACAAGCTGGACGTCATAAAAATTCTTATTTCTCAAACAAAAGAGCAAGATGGAATTAACAATGAACTGATCTCCTAAGTTTCTATTCAATTCAAAAACTTAGCTAACATCACATAGCTTTTGCTCGTGCCCCCCAATCCAACCCCTTCTCACCGTGACCTTTTTGCTGCTGCTGCAGCTGAATTAAGAGGGAAAGACACCCTCTGTGGTGTCTGTTGCTGAGAATGCTGGTCTGTGCTAGTCTTCTGCTCTTGTGAGATATTGGAGTTTGGTTTCGGATTGGAACCATCCTCATCTTCCTCATTCTCCTCAACCTGGGATGGCTGCTTTCTCGGTATCAGCAACTGGTAATTGGAGCTGATCAGGGTGTCCTGCTCTGGTGGCAGCGGAATCCCCCCAGGTGGCGTGATCAACTTGGGCAGTGGGATCTTGTTTCTGCTCCTCGCTAGCTCAAGTAAGACCTGAACAAAGAGACTCATAGTGGATCATTAGGGGCATTTTGTACCTCCATTGGGAAATTAACTACCATTCAACTACCATCAAAACTCAAAATCAAGAAAATGCAAGAGTATTCAGAAGTTTGAGCAATCTCTCATGCTATGTGTCCATTCCATGGTGCTTCAACCTGTCCTAGCAGTGATAACCTAACTTTACTTTAGGATTTCTAATTTCTATTCCAACATGCTTCATTATCAGGTTAATACTATTATTACTAAACTGAAGATAAAGGTCAATTTCCCCTTCTCCCAGAAATGCCTCATGAGGCAACACCACCCTCTGGTTGGTGGCTCCAACTTGCGACCTTCTAGGAGAATCTATCAACGAAACCGCCATCTCTCGACATTTTGCTCAAGCTCCAAGAAGCCCTTTCTGCTAACCTTCACCAGCCTGCAACTAACAAGAGCTCATTCCTGTAAAGGTCGGGCCTGAGGAGGTATCTCTCTCATGTCTATTTCTTTATATGATATAATACTTCCTAAAAAGGGATCTACAATGTAATTCGCATTAGCTTTTGAACATTTTCAAAACCTGTTGCGATCTGGTAAGACCAGGAGATCAGCAAAAAGAAATTGCACACTATTTTCAGCCTTAGTTTCACCAGAAACATGCAGAACTTATCATAAGAATTCTGAGCATTCAAAGGAAACACAATCGTTCGAAACATCTAACACTTGTTGTTGATACTAAAAGCTGAAACAGGAGGGGTCTTATTCTATTAGAAATAATTCAATCCATAATATCAGCACCAAAATATAACCAGCTTTCTTTAACTGGTTCTAAACTTCTAACTAATTCGGTCCTTGGAGCAATACCTGCCACTAATGCTGCTATTAAATTAAAATCCTAATACTCATCCAGCTCTAAAACCTCCAAAGCTGAAATCTTTAATTCGACCCTTTGCATCCTAGAAAGCAGTAAGCCTTGAAAGTTTTCAAAAATCTCAGTTTTGAAGCAAAAATTTTACCAATACATCATCCGTAAATACCAAATCCAAACCATCTTCCAAATTCATAGCAACCCTAAACTGGAAAACCGAAATTTTTTATCTCCCAAATTCACGCCAAATTCGAATCCACGACTTCCACCGACTAGCAGATCCGAGAGTAATCCCAAGAAAACGAGATCTTTATACAATTCATTGAGAAGAAAGAGAACTAGATCGAGGGTTAGTTACAATTAGGGGTTAGGTTTTTGGGAGGGCAGTGTTACCTCGCGGGCGGGGGCTGGGAGAAGGAGAAATTGACCTTGGACTGGATGGCGAGGCGGACGTCGTCAGGGTCGATGGCGGGCTTTCCGGCGTGGTCGGCGTATACCTGGGCGTCGGATAGCACGTCGACGACGTAGCGGTAGCCGAGCTCCAGGAACTGGTGGACCACCCGGGGCTCGTACTCCCCTTCCCCACCCCCATCGAGCGAAGGAGCTCCTTCACCACCCGCGCGTCCCGCGGCTCCGCCTCGACCTCGTCTCTCCGGCCGCCGTCGCCGCCTTCTCCTTCCATCGTCACCCACTCCTTTTCCCAAAGGTCTGTCCTTTCCTCCTCTCCACCTCCCGCGAGAATGGTCAGGGTTATGGAAGGGTCGTTTGGTATTAATAACTATTAATAGATCGATGCAGCCAACGGCATGATAGCGTCGCTTTGGCCGAGTGGTTAAGGCGTGTGCCTGCTAAGTACATGGGGTTTCCCCGCGAGAGTTCGAATCTCTCAGGCGACGGTTCTTTTTGACAATTTGTTTTCTCGTTTCCATGGCAGATTCTATTTTGACTTTCATGACTAGCTTAAGAATTTTCAGTTGTTTTTGACAATCTTTTTCCCCTCTTTTCCATAGCAGATTCTATTTTGACTTCCATGACTGGCTAACAATTTTTCCTCCTTCCTGGAAGATTCTGAATGTTGTTTTTTTTACCAAAGACTAAATATTGTCATAGCCGCAAATTTTGGAAGACTAATTTGTTTGATATCAACAAGAATAATGAGTGTTCAACAATATTTTCAGACTCAGGTTTACATATATCATCAGCCATTAATTGGCCATTTCGCTCAAGATGGCTCCACAATCAACAATCAGCATAATTCTATAGGATTAAGTTAGCATTAAGATAGTTTTGGTTACTCCACGGCATATTCACAAGCTTGAATTGATTTGAAATTACAGTATTAAGGTCTATGAATCAAGGAAATCCACAGATATGAGAGTAAACATGAAAATACAAATAAAGTTTAAATAGATAATTCATTATGTTGTGGTCGGGGTAACCCGACCTCATGAGGTCGGATCCGACTCTCTTTCGAGCAAGAAGTATTGTCCGCTCTGGCACCGATACTTTAATCGGACGGATTTGCCCTCGGCAGTTGGGTCTTACGGCTTTACCTCTTTGGGCCTTCGGTCCAAAAAGTACCTCTTGAGGAAGAGGAGAGTCTCCAAGTCTTATGAAGCAAAGTGTTCCTGACTCACTATCCGATATGGGACTAAAATCCCTCCCCAACAATAGTAGCCCCCCTAGTCAGAGAACCGACGTCTAAATCAAACAGACTCACCCTCAGCAATCGGACCTTTATCAAGGACACATTATCTATTGAGAGGACCTACATGGGCCATCAATATTGTGGTTCGGATAACCCGGCCTCATGAGATCGGATCCGGCTCCCTCCCGAGCAAGAAGCATTATCTGTTCTGACACCGACGCTTTAACCAGACGGATTGGCCCTCGGTAGTCGGGCCTCATGGCTTTGTCCCTCTAGGCCATTGACCCAAAAGATGCCTCTTGAGAGAGAGGAGAGTCTCTCAGCCTTATAAGGCAAGATATCCTTGACTCACTATCCGATATAGAATTAAAGTCCCTCCCCCGCAACACATTACACAGGCCCGTGAAAAGAAAAAAAGAGGCAATGATAAGCCGATAACAAATGATGAAATCAACTAACCATAAATCTATGAATAATTTGTCTCAAATATAAAGAAGGTAGTTAATAACTTGGAGCAGACAAAGATAAACATCCTTTTTCAAGTAAACAACTCTGGAATCCTTCCACTATCCCATTTCACATGGATAGAACATATGTCAAAATTCCAAGTACAAAACTCTGAAAATGTCCTATAAGTGGAAGAAGGAACGAACAAAACAAAAGGTAAAGTGTCCTCTCCCTCTCTCTCTCTCTCTCTCTCTCTCTCACACACACACACACACACATCTCTACAATTGGACAGCTGAACTTGGATTCTCCTGAGCCCCACTGCAAGCATCTGGTGTGGGAAAGCACCGACTGGCCTTCAATCCATACACTGATGCCTATTTCACAACTTGAACTGTGCCTGATCGCATTGCCTCTGCATGCAACTGCATTCTCAATCCATGCTTCATTTGCACCAAAACCATGCTTATCATCCCACCTATTACATAAGTTCTTCCAATATTTTGTGGAAGCACCTCACACGGAGTCAAAACAGGGCCTAGACTTCAGGAGGCTGGTGACCAGCTCACCAAGGAAACATTGGAGACCACATCATTCCCTTGCCTATGAATGTGATGTACATCAAGGTGTACACGGCTTCCATGAAAGAGGTGTCATTCCTTCCACACCATATTAAGCATTATTCATTGCTTGGAAGCAAGGGTTTCGAACTATGGATGTTGAATCCACTTTAGAAAAATGTTTTTTTTTTTTCCCAGCGCCAGAATCGGGAAAGCATATGGCTCCATCAACCCCATCTCCATTTCTGCTCCTGGCCATGATTCCTAAGGCTCGGGATCAATAACAATATCTCAATTTCTTCTTATCATTTCTTGTTTAGCAGGGATCACACTCACCACATTTATCTGAATCCAAAATTTCAGTTTATGCCTCCACTGCATTGCAGACCTGTAGATCCTGCATAAGGAAAGGAACTAACCATTATGCATGCTGAAAAAGCATATGTACTAGGATAACTCCGCCTAACAACAAGAATGGACTGCATCATAAACATTTTTCCCGAAAAGCTACCAGCTGGAGGTCACATCAAAGCAATTGGAAGGAAAAGGAGGCCTCAATCAAGAAGTTTGTGGAAAATACCACTTTCAAAAGTATTTACTCTGATCTTTCTTAACAAGCCAGATCAAAGATACATGAAATCTCCACTAAGCAATCGATCTCTTCTTAGTCCCTTACATCAGCAATCAGGAAGATAACCCCTATGGGCCAAAATGGCATAACATCAAGCTGAAGAAAGATATAATGCAACGTATAGGAACAAGAAATAACACATCCAGACAGAAACAATCTTGCAATCATAATACTTCTCAGTCTTTCTCATAACCAGTTGATCACCAATGTCAAGTTTAATTTCTAAGGCAGACATACTGGTAATAGTTGCCTTGCAAGTTGCATTGAAGGCCAGGACAGTAGTGCTGGTACCCCAAATCTAGCAAAATTGACAGCTATAAATGAAAGCTCAGAACGGCTGAAAGGTAGTGATTCTGATGCCAAATAACCTAGTTCTCATACATAAGGCAATGCATATCAACCTTAAAATATTCTAGAAAGTTCACAAAATTTTCTGCAAAAAAGAAGAACGAAAAATGTATTGCATGAATGAACCACCAGAACTGCTTACCACTGATTCTAATGGAAAGCATTCCATATTATAGAAGGCAAGGATGAACAAAACCACTACAATCACCAGAAAGTTACCAATTATTTTTGAGTCCTAAGCCCATTAATTATGGAGAAATTTCTGTTGTGGTGTAGAGAGGGCTTCTTTAGTCTCACATCGGTTATGAGTCAAGAGGGAGTATGGCTTATATGGATTGAAATTTTTTCTCTCCCGTGAGGCATCTTTTAAAGGGCAAAACCGTGAGGCCCTGTGCGACAGCGCCAGAGGCCAAAGCGAACAATAATTCACGCATGCAAACGTGGAGGTATAAGCCAACCATCCGAGCTATTCGACCCCTTGACTCATGACCACAACATTGGCGCCATCTGTGGAAAAAGCCTCATGCCCACACGCACATACTCTCCCTTGACTAGAGGGGCTATGTTGTGATGTAGAGACGGCCTCTTTAGTCCCATATCGGTTATGAGTCAAGAGGGAGTATGGCTTATATAGATTGGAACATTCTCCCTCTCGTGAGGTGCCTTTTAAAAGACAAAATCGTGAGGCCCCGTGCGACAGCGCTAGAGGCCAGGTTCTTTCCACAAGTCCATTTAAAGCAAAATTAACACAGGGAACAGAAAGAAAAGCAAAATTCAGAAAGGCATGTAAGTACAAACCTTGTGTTGATCACACCATTTTAACTTTCAATTGCCACTAGAATGTTATAGTATTTATTTGTGGCCAGAGGCAAATCATGGTAATGGCCGAGACTTGACCCTCTCATTTGCAAGGGCTTGTGGAATAAGCCTAAGCAAGTAGCCCAGGACCTGCAGGAGTTCTTTTATGATGCCAGTGATACATCCATCTTCCTTTCAAGAATGAAATTTCCTTGAGGTACAGCCTAACATAATCATAACTAAGTGCATTATGACTCCACAAGGTCCCACTCCAGATCAATCATTGTACCAAACAACCATTTCTTAAAAGAGAATTCCCGTCTCTCAACCATTTCTTAAAAGAGAATTCCTGTCTCTGGAAGCTGAGCAAATAAAAGTAGACAAGAAAGAACTATATGTTGTCATTCTTTTAATTTCCATCACCAGTAATCTTGACAGGAACATAATCCATCTCTAAAATGATGGAATCTCTTAGCATCTCTGGCAATGATCTCTTTCCCCAGATCTTTAGATACCAACTTTATCCAAGCATGACAATCACCACAGAACCTAAGGTTCTTGAAAATTGTGATAGATGTGTTCCCCTGGCCCTTGACCCTTAAGACACCAAAGGCAACCGCCAACTTCTCACTGTGGTAATATAGAGATCTCTCCTTCTCCAGTTCATCCAATTCTTGCAGCACAAACTTTGTATCTGGAACATAGCCCAAACCCTTGGTCCTCTCTATCAACCTTTCCAACTCCTTGTATATCTCTTCGGCCTGTGGATGGGACTTATCTCCAGCCATGAATGTGTGGACCTCTCTATCAACCTTGATCCAGCTCATTGCTGGGCCTTTCTTCAATTTCATGTGCCTCATTTCAGACTTCATGCTAATAACCTCATTCCATTGACCTAAAGATGCATAAATGTTTGATAATAGAATATAAGTTCCAGCATCACTTGGATCAAGCTCAAGTACTTTTCTTGCTGCCGTCTTAGCCATCTCTACCTCACCATGTATTTTGCATGCACCTAGTAATGTCCTCCACAAAACTTTATCGGGCTTCTTAATATTAGTTATTAGTTCTTCAGCCTCTTTCAGCCCTCCAGCACGTCCAAGCAGGTCGACCATGCAGGCATAATGATCATTAGATGGCCCGAAGCTATACTTATTTTGATGAAAGAAAATATTCGACGGCCTTCATCGACTAGTCCGGCATTACTGCAAGCAGAAAGGGCGCTGGTTAATGCTGCATCATCTGGTTCCAATCCCAAGTCCTGCATCAGATCAAACAATCCAACTGCTTCCAGCCCATGGCCATTCTGTGCATAAGCATTGATCATAGAGTTCATCAAACCAATCAAATCCTGGCAGACTATCAAAAACCAGTTTAGCCATTCCAACACGTCCACACTTTCCATATGTATCAACTAACATGGAACCAACAAAACTATCTGTATCCAACCCAATCTTTATAGCACAGGCATGGATCAGCTTTCCTTGTTCAAACAATGCAAGAGCTGAGCACCCTTGGAGAACTGTAGACAAGGCAAATGCATTAAGGCAGACAGAATCACGAACCATGCTGCGAAACATCGAAAGAGCAAGCTCTTCCCTTTGATTACACACCAAACATCCAATTATAGCTGTCCAAGTCACAACATTCGGATTCACAATCTGCTTGAATACCTTCAGAGAGTCGTCTATATGGCCACACTTGGAATACATACTTAGAAGCGAAGTCTGTGATGAATTTCCTGTCTCAAACCCAGATTTAGCACAGACACCATGGATCACCATTCCCTTCCTCAACTCCCTGAGATTTCCACATGCTATTAAAACACTAGCAAATGTGAATTCATTTGGTTTAATTCCACTATTAACCATATCTCTGAAAAGACAAATTGCCTCACCATCCTCCCCATTTTGAGTGCAGCCAACAACCAAGGCCGTCACCAAGACGACATCTTTATCACTAATTCGATCATAGGCAGCTCGGGCATCCCTCAATCTGCCAAACTTTGCATACATATCAACCAATGCACTGCCAACAAAAGCGTTCATAGCCTCCAACCCAAAACCACAAGCCGCCCATGAGCTCCCCGGCCTTCTGCAATGAGATGTAAATTAGAAAATGCTCTAAGGATGCTCGAGAAGGTGAACTCATCAGCTGCAACGCCCTCCGAAAGCATCCCCTGGAACAAAAGATAGCTTCTTTGCTCCTCCGGCAGCGAGTGTAGGATGATATCATGGCGTTCCACAGCACAATATGCGGCTTAGGCATTTCATCAAAGACCTCCCGGGCATCGTCGATGGCTCCGCACTTCAAATAAGCATCAACGAGCTTGTTGCCGAGACTGAGATAGGGGAAGCCGGCCTTCTTCATGTGGAGGTGAACACGTCTGGCATCTACGATGGACTTCTCTGCTGCGCATCGGCGGAGGAGGGAGGCGTAGGAATCGAAGTCTTTGTAAGAAGGAAGGGTGGTGGGTTGGCCGCCAAGGAATGTAGGGATTTGATGAGAGTGGAGATGGTTAGTGGGGAGATGGTCTTCGCGAAAGGAGGCACTCTCATGGCTTTGTGTTGAACTTTCTTTATTGCTTCCACCATCAGCTCGCGACACCATTGTTTGACGGTTGTGATAGTTGAACCAATGGAATGTGTTCGATGTAAGGCCTCAGAAATTTTAGATCTTTAAGCCTTGCGAAACCATGGACCCTCGATAGGTAGTACAATCCATCGTGATGCATATAAGAAAGTGCCCTGTAGAATTACATGTACATAGAAAGATTATGCCCACACTTCATGATATTAGGCGTTGGGCAAGAAACTATAACTCCTTCTGCATTCATCGTATTTATTGCAAGGCCGATAATGCTATTGGCTAGATGACTTTCTATGTGACTGGGCATATTGAAAAGATTATATGGATCGATATGGGAGATATTTCACGGATATTTTGAAAAATTATTTTTTTATTTTTTAATATATTCATAGTAAAGTGTATGAGCAATTCGTTTTATCAAAATATATATAAAATATATATGGATGTGTACGTATATGAGAGGTAATGGAAAAAAAAATAAAAAATAAAAAATTGATGACCTTAATATATATTTATAGATAAATTTTAAATAATTTTTTCAAGGTTTGTGCAGAGTTTTGTTAGTTTGAACTCTTAATAGATATAATATTGAACGTTTCATTAAATCAATCAAACCGTAAGAATATGACGTGTTAAACAGCCGGTGAAAATCATATTTACCATGCAAAAGTCAAACTGGCAGTTTCCATAAGTTATTCCTGCCCCAGCGATTAACGGAAACACTGTAATTTTCTCCGAGCAACCAACAACGGTTGGAACAGCAATTTAACCTTCCCTCTGCAAAATGGAGAAAACCAACTGCAGTAAGGAATTCGGCAAACGATGGCTGTTGTTTCCGTTACAACAACAGATATCGGCGTTAACTTGAAACCTTTTTATCGAGCCGCGTTAGGCTGTCGCTTCCGCGTTCCCACAGCGAGTTCTTTCTTCCTCTCCGCGACCAAGAGCTTGTTCCCGACGAAGGAGAGGAGAATGCCGAAGCTCTACGCGGAGGCGGCGCCACCGCCGGTCTTGAACCGGAACACGGAGTGGGTGATGTACCCGGGCGTCTGGACGGCTTACGTGCTCCTCATATTCTTCGCCTGGATCGCCATCCTCTCCCTCCTCCGCTGCTCGCCCGGCGTCGCCTGGACCGTCGTTAATCTCTCCCACTTCTTCGTAAGACCCCCTTCTCTCCTTCTTTTCCTTGTTCCCCTTCCCTAGTTCTATTCTTTTAGGGTTTCGGTGCCTCTATGGAGGCCTTCGGATGTCGTCTTCTCTTGTTCTTTTCTAATTCTTTTGTTTTCCTAAGATGAGGTTTTTTTTGGCTTTGATGATGGAGATTGCTTGTTGCTTATCCAAAATTGGAATTTTGGTTGAATGGATGATAATGATACCATGAAGAAGTA
>KE504633.1:3724675-3749303 GCA_000441515.1 Elaeis oleifera | reverse complement strand
TCTATTTTAAACAAAAAGAATAACAACAAGCAAGAAAGAAAAGTATCAGTAGGGTTTGAACTTGAAAAATGATAAACATATATGGTCACAAGCATCGATATTTCTGTCGTGCATTGTATGAATGTTCATTTCTGAGTCCATCAGGAAAAATCATCGGAGGCCATCAAGACAAGCAAAACTGATGTTCCAAAAGATCGAGATAAACATGAAACAGTGAACTAATAGAACAATAAGCTCATCATTTTATAATGATCTACCATCAACATTGATCAAAAAAATTGCCAAAAAAGCTACGAGTACATGTACAGAGTTTCTTTTTTAACTCAAAAGGATTGCAGTTTTGTAACATGTGTTGACTCATCAAGGAAAGACAGCCAAACACAAAGTTGAAGAAATCACGACCTCTGATAACACCACCGCTTCCTACAATTGCTTCAGTATCATACTTGCATGCTCTAGTGCAGTCAGGACAATATGTCACCTGCATTTGGAAGGGTAAGCTACTCGATCACTAAAGTAACAAATAAAGCATTGAATTTTGAATTATAAGATCCAGTCCTTTTCTATTACGACATAACCCATGAAAGACTTTTGAGTTACTAATAGATATAAAAGATTTCCAGCTACACCATATTTTACCTTAGGTTCTAATTTCACTTGTCAGTTATAGGAAGATGATGACTACACTTACATTTGTGGTTCATTGCAACTATAAGACAGCAAGAAATGACAATGAAATTAAACCGACAGGACATGGAAAATCATGTGTATGTAGATTCTTTATTAACCATCTGAGATTATGCAGATAAATTTGAATTTCATCTTTTAGTTTCACATTATCTATTGGTAGATGAGGAGGAAAACAAGAGGACAAGATGGTGGTGGTTGGGATAGTCTGTCCCTCTATGGAAATTAATGAAACATAAGATAAGCCCATCACCACATACCTCCAAAATCTTTGGCATATACTGATGATCGAGCATAACATCCACCCCATACATGGCCCGAGAAAATGGGCTGTGCATCTCAGGATGCACTGCTGCGGCTGAGTCAAAGATAGACCGGATCATATTTTGGATTCTTTGATGGATATCCAGCCACTTCACTGCAGAATGGTTGCATTACCATCATTAGAGCACAAAGACAGATTTACATGACATCAAAATCTTCATAGGAACCGAAGGATATGCTACCTTGATGCTCCTCTTCAAACTCCCTCACAAATCTGGTGTGTTCATGTGATTCAGTCTTCCTCTATAATTCTAGAAAAAAAAAAAATGAAACATGTTGAAATTTATTAAAGATAATGAAGAGAGTTACAATTCCCATGTATGCAGTTAAATTGTTCAGCAGGAACGCTATACAATGTTCTTAAATGGATCCAAGAATTGAGGTAAAATCGGCAATAACAAATAATTAAATGTCCACTCTGGAAGAATATCTTCATACCATGATAAGAATGATAAACTTACCATAACGGTGAAATGAGTTTCATAGTCGAAAAGGCTGTCCTTATCCAATGTGTACGGGTTGTTTGCTAACCTAACCTGCAAGAAGCAATTGATGCATCATGGCTGTGAAATGCCAAAATTTTCTGAAGCTGAAAGATTTCACAGCAGTTTGAGATCATTAATTTGAGATGAAGGACGAACTACAGCCACAGCAGAGAATTTAAAAGATATACCCAAAAGACCTCAGCAAGAAATATCTCCACAGGATTCATACTGCAAACCAAGACGATGTAACGAAGATCAAACTTCTTCCCCTTGAACAATGCAGGGCGTTCAATATACTTTTGGCATATCTTAGGACCAGTCTCCATTAGTCGGATTATGGCAGATAAGTCACCAGTAACTGTTGTATCAATTGTCCTTGCCATATTCCATGGTTTTAAAATCCATAAATTGTCACAGCCATCTTGTTTCCGTGCATAATAATCTCCAATGAGTTGAGACAATTGTATTTCTAGGTTATAAGTAGGCTGAAGCCATTCAGGAGAGCCCTGTGCCTGTCCAGAGATGGAAGGTTCGAGGGATTTGAAGAGTACTAACATGGAATGATAGAAGCAAAGTCAATCATATCTTTATACAACTTTATCAAATGCAGAAACCAATTATACAAAACATATGATAGTATGGAATATACAAAACATACGATAGTATGAAATTGCTACTTTCTTGCAGAGTGTGGCAAGTTGGCAACAGATAAAGAACGCAGTGACACCATAGTAGGGCGAGAACAAACCAATGGGCTAATGAAACTTTTGCAGATAACATCTCTGGGTACCATGACCTAAATATTTCTACTTATTTGATGCATTCTTTTTCTCAAAAAGAAGGATAAGCAATAGTTACTTTATCATATGGAGTATATACATCTTTCAGCTCGAAACAAAGGTACATAATATCTGTCAAACTAACAATACAATCTAAAATACAGAAACTTCATGAATTGTTTGAGAACTTTTCATTGGTCAAACAACTCTGCAACTTATTCCCAACATGAGTCATTCATGAATTATAAACAACAAACAAATTTTATGAGTTCTTTGTTACTTCTTAGCAAGACTAATAGATTATAAATTAGCAATATCATCCATTAATGGTAGTAGTGTTGTTGCTACTGATCTTTACTTTTGCCACCCAAATGCTTGTTTTACATGAATTGGTATTAAATATATTAAAGCTTGTATGCCATGCAATTTTTGTACTTTTCATTTGTCATTATCCAATTTCTTTCATAAGATTTGACAAATTCTCCATATTCTCTCTGAATTTTGAATGGTTCCCCCTATCAGAATCACTCTGGAACACTGAAATTTGTTACCACAATATCTGTCAACGATCGATCAAAATGTATAAGAGCAAAAGTACAGGTAAGTAGAAAACATTATTGTAGCACATCTCTACCAAATTTTAAAGAATTACAGTTCCGGCACGTAAGCTGATGTATTTCACACATCAAAATATCTGAAAGTGTCTAATAGATTTGTGTATTCAGCTTCCACTCTTCCAGTATTTATTGGACTAGAAAACTAGAACAGACATATGGAAAGAAAAGGATCCAAAGATTGACTCTTATGGAATAGGTAATAAGGATATTGTTGTACTCCAGCAGCAACAAAATTACTACAAAAGATCCATAAACAGGATAAGAGGATTCCAAAGCAAATGACATTATATGAAAACTGAACAGAGAGAGAGAGAGCAAGAAATAGAGCGAGAAGATTTATTCGAGCTATCTGACATTGATCGTATGGATCCTAATTCACCAACATTTTCAATCCAACGCTGAGAATTGAAACAGAAGATGCTTTCAAATCCTTCTCCAAAATTCTTTAATCTATACAGCCTATATTCTTCCATAATCAAAACTGACAACAAAATCCTATCCTCACCAAAACCGTCTGTCCCATGGGACAAAAGGCTGATTATCAGATTATAAGCCTTTAAACATTCTAGAGAACCGCGGAAGTTTTTAGCATATCAAATCAGTTCCATTCCTTTTCCTGTTCCTCAGGCTAGTGAACCTCCTCCAAGTTCACCTGCCTGGATTCAAGGCTTAAATTACTTGAGGCTACATCACAGGCATATGAACACCCTCCACACACCCCACCCCACAAAAAAAAATCTCCGTCCTTTTCCTCCATGTTTTTTTTTTGTGTGTGACTTTGTTGCTGTGTTGGTGAATCTATGCAACTATTTTTTCTTCTCTTTTCGGTAAAAGACTCTGCAACTATGCCTACTTCGCATGCAAAGCTTACTGAAGACATGCATTCCAAAACAAATAAACCTTTAGGTCCTCAAAGATTGAAGGAAGGATATCAGAGACTCCCTTCGGCCTCAGCAAGATAAAAGTTGAACAGGTGCTGCTTCATCCACTCCAAAAAATCAATGGATCCATTCCACAAGAATTTCAATGAGGACATGTCAATAACATAAGAATGGAAGTTAAAATATATAAGAATGGTGATATTTAAACCTAATGTTATGAGTCCATGCAACTTAGAGCCAGACGTCATGGTCTTCAAATTTACAACTTGGGCCTTTAAAGTAATTTATAGGTCATCATGTCTTGCAACATGCTCCCAAAATACTAACATTTCAGGTGGAACTTAAGCAATTCATGACCTCAACTGGTTTGGCATTATGCACATACATAGACATAATAACAAGTGGTACTTGTGTTACCATTTTTCCTGTGGATTTCTATTTGAAATAATCCCATGGTTGAAGCATATGCATAAGGTTTGCAAGTTTCTTCTAACACATCAGAACTGCTTGGTTAATGGACTTTGTAAATAAACCAAAACCTTAAAAAGAACAGTATTTAAAATTGCACTATACCAATTTCAGAGAGCATGCTAACCTTATAAATGGTCTCAGCCAAATGGTGCTTCATGACAAGGCAAGCTTCAAAAGGGAACTGGTTAATATACTGGTTGTCTGATAATCCAAGAGCCTTCCTAACTTCTGGATCTATTTGCATACTTGTCCAGATGATATCAACATCCTTTGGATCAGTTGCTGCAGATGGCAGAAAACATTAGCCAACAGTAAATATCCATAACCTGCCTACCAATTGCCATAACCAGAACACCCAGGGCAATCATATATTACATGTTCACCAGATACTATAATGAGTGTATGATGCTATAAAGCAATGAATACAAATATTGATCTTCCATCATCTTTTCCCACAAAATCGCATGAAAATATACCAGAAGAGTTAAAATAAGCTGGGGAAAAGAGTTAGACATGGCATGTTAGATTACAGGGCAATCTCTAGAGACGCAAATGGGCTGGCCTTGAGAAATGTTATGCAAAACTTTCCATGTGGCTGGAATGGTAAGCCAGCACGAAACACGAATTTTGGCCTGCAGGCTCGTCCACTTGCATCCCCAGCAATCTCTAACAATTGCTACAAAGGATTGACCAAATTAATCCATTCTAGATGCAGAATCAACCCAAAGAGAAAATATGCATTGCGGATATACTACCATAAGTATAATAAACTGCATGCCTCTGAAATGATTTTTTTACCAAAAAGGTATCGAATTGTTTAGGATCGAAATGTTTACAAAATAAAATAAAATTGAGCATTTTGGAGATGATAGTGTTGAGGCAAATGTGCGGTATAAGTATAGAAGACATGACTCAAAATGTGAACATTCAAGCTGGTCGAAAACCAGAATATATTAAGTAGAGCTTATCCACATATCTATTGATAGAGGACCAACTGATGGTATGGGAATACGTGACAGAGACGGACAAGGCCTTAGCAAGAGAGAAAGAGGGAAGGCCAATAATAATGTAGCTGGTGGTTGCAAGAAAAAACTAAATTAGTAGCACTAATAGGAAAGTACATCGATGAAGAGGCAAAGATTCACGAACCTGACACATTTAGCAGGGATAAAGCATGTTGGTCATAGCTCATAAAACTATTAACTCGAGAAATGATGACACAGGAGTCTCATCTTATATCTCTCAAACTCATAACCACACTATACGAAGATCAAGGTGCCAAGTCTTAGCATGCATGCATGCATGTGTATGTATATCTGTATGTATGCATGTATCTATGGGTGTGTGTGATACATACATACGTACATATGTGTCCACATGCATGCATGCCTGTGCGTGTTTGTTGTGAATCAAGTGCAAAATGCCTGCTAGAACATCTATGGATTTTATTATCAACCTGATGAATTAATTTTAGGATACAGGACTTTCTTATTAAAATAGGTTGTTTGAAAGGATCTTCCATTCTTCCAAAAAATGTTCTGCTTTTTCTCGGATACTCGGCTTCAAATAGCCATGGATTTTTCGTTTCTTGCATGCTGAATATAATTCGGAAAACATTAGTTTTCTCGAAGCCAAGAAGGTTTGGATCGATGTTGGACATGGAAGCCTTGAGGAACAGTGTCAAAAACAATGGATATCTCTTTCATGTACTAATTGCAAGGCCATGGGTCATAAAGCTGAACTCTGTCCGGTGCATACACATACATACATGCATATATACATAATATATACAATTATACATATATGCATACATACATAATATATACATGGCAGATAATATATTGATGTATGCATTCTAATCCATTAAATGGGCAATTAATGCTTCATGCAGCCATTAGGAACCAGACAAGGGCCAGCAGGCTGACACGGCACAACTAGGCCACATATAGGTTGAACATGGGTCAGGCAAGTTTGGCTCAAGAAGTGCACAAAGTGTGCTACTCTGCACCACCATCTACTCCATAGTCACCATTCAGTTCGCTCCATGTGTTCACATGCACAATACATAGCATGTCCACCCTCTTCCATTCCACAGAAGCCTGTAAACAGCAATTGAAATTTCTAGACCAACATTTAGGAGAAGCGAGGACTTGAATCCAACACCGGCTTACCAAAGGCTGATGTTCTATCAACTCAAACATAAGTTGTGGTGAGGACTAACCAAAACCTAACAAAGCATTAAATTCAGATTGAGACTCCTAAAAACTTCAAGCCACTGCAAGTCTCGAGGAACAAACCTCTTGCCAAGAAAATTACATAAGATTTATAAGAAATATGGCATGTCCAAAGAAAATTAGACACTTAAAAATAACAAAATGATGTAACAATCAGCAGTATGATGAGACCCTCTGAATTAATGTAACAGAATAAATTAGAGATTTAAAATATGTTTGAATGGGTATCTGTAAAAAGTCAAAACCATAGGCACTACGAGCAAGCCTTGTGACCAATTATTTGACTTCGTAAACAGTTATCAACCAACCATTTGTATACATTACAAACGGAGATAATGCAAAATAGGAATAGTTGGTTAATGTGATCCATAAAGCATATTTCAGTTATTCAGAAATCAGAAAAAATCATGATTTTGTGTTTATGGTAATAGATTTGAATGATACCAAGTGATGATACTAGGCGCTCTGATTAGGAGTGGCAAAATATGACCCGACGTGTTTATGACAATAGATTTGAAGGATACCAAGTGATGATACTAGGCCCTCTGATTAGAAGTGGCAAAAAATGACCCGACCCACCAACCCAACTTGTGTTCGACCCATCATAAACAGATTTGGGTTTGGACTAAACAAGTTTAGATAATAACAAGTCGACCTGTTTAACCTGTTTATTATTTGGATCGGATTCAGATTTCAAATGTCTAACCGTTTAACCCATTTAACCCGTATAATTTTTGAATTGGACCAAATTAGCTGATATATCATTAACTGAGCTATTTAAACAAATTGGGTAATAGGCTAATGAGCTCCTTCCATTCATCCAGCGTATTTTTTTACTAATTCCTCCGATCCCTCGCAGTACCCCGCCTCCACTGAGGTGCAATTGGACTGCATCAAATCCCACAGTGGATGACATGCCATGCTACCCCACTGCGTCAAATCCCACAATGGATGACATGCCACGCTACCCCACCGCATCAAATCCCACAGTGGATGACACGCCACACTACCTCTTTCCTTCTTCTTTGCCCATCGCATTAAATCCCACGTATAAGCTAGGGTTTTCTCTTCCCCTTCTTTGTGCCACCTTTCGGAATGCCGGCTTCAGCTCCAGCGACTGCTAGACCCAAATCCCATTGGCAAATGACAAGCGGGGCCCATAGGTGGCACCATTTCCATCGCTGCCACTGCTGACGGAGCTTAGGAGATGGACAGCGATGGAGTTGAGATCGACGAGGGTAGGAAGCCCAAAAAGAGAGTATTTGTTGCTCCAGTGTCTCGCCCTTGGATTCGACGGTGGCACGGCTGAGACCCACGTGGATCGACAGCGGAGAGAAGATGAAGTTAGAGCCTGTGGCGGTTGGGAGCTCGATGGAGGGGATCGCAGCAGAGTTCAGGATGGATGAGGACGAGGGCGAAGCCGGAGGTGGCCGAGAGCTTCGACCAGGTAGAGCCGAACGCAACAAGAGCACGGCAAGGGCAGAAAGGCGGTCGAGCGGAGCAGTATTTTTATTTTTTTCTTTATTTTTTAAATAGATTATAAATGGATCAAGTTTTACCTTTTAATTGGGTTATAAACGAATCATAAACAGATCGGATCGAATAACCTGTTTATTAAATAAATCGGATTCAGATTTTAAAATCTGATATATTTAATAAACATATCAGATCCAGATTAGAATTTTTGACTCGACTCATATTTGACCTGATTTGTTTATATTGGACCTAACCCGATTGCCACCCCTAGCTCTGATGGAACAAATTTTAACTACTAAATCTTCTGCTTTACATAAAATAGCTCTGAAGGTTTTTTCTTGAGAGAATATCTTGCAATTAATGTAAAATGATGCATATAGACAACAATGCAAAGTCACTTACTGAGAATGAATTCAGGGCGTGTTAAAAATTCTTCGACTTGTGGTATATCCGTATAAACTAGGAGAGCACGTCCATCACTTGGTCTTATACTTCTGGTAGTGGGGCCTCCATGACAGACATGGGAAATTCTCTTGATTCAAGTTGTTGACAATATTTTTGAATTCCTGTGAAAGAAAGTGAATAACTAAGAAGCTGAACTTATGATAGTTTAACAGTAAGAGGAGAAAAGGGTTACCGCATGAAATAATTTTCTGGAGTATGGAACCAAGCTGTAAGCCTAGCAGAACGTTGTTTGTCCTCTCCAATTCCAAATAAGAAGTCACGAGTACATTCTTCCCCATAATGAACATCCCGAGTGGGCCATAAAACTGAAAAGCTAAAATAATTTCCCTTGAATGTCAACAAGTAGCCAGCAAACTCTACTTACACTTTAACAGGAAAGAGCATCAGCCAGCAAACATCTGGCATCTTAAAAGAGCATTTGCTATCTCATTCTAATAAACATTGCCATTGTTATAGCAGATGCTAGACCAGTGCTATACATAATTTGCTCCATATATCAATAGACCAATGCTGTATAATTCAGTACCTTCTAAAATGTAAGCTTTATCAAGGAACCATTCAACAATACCAACCGTTAGATATAGGTATACAACTACATTAATGAATAATGACTTCAGATATTGAAGGCCTATAATCTGCTGCCACACGATTGTGAGAATAAAGCATAAATATGCAATTACACAAACTTCATCGAAAAGAAATTAACATTGGATTCCAACAAGCCCTCCCAAGGGACTTTGACACATTCAAGACAACCTTGAAAGAGATGATAAGGTCAAACAAAGCATGGTTTTGTAAGCAAGGTAGTATTAGCCCCACAACATCCACACCATATCAGCCTCTAGATTTTAAAAAGCAAGGCCTGCAGAACTGTCCTGAACTACCCAGTTCAGGGCATACTAAACTAAACCAGCAGAACCAAGACAGATTTACAAATCGATTTGGAATAGGTATAAAACCGGTCTGAACTGGTCCAAACCAAGCAGAACCACCTGATACCGCTGGTTTGGCTCAGTTCTGACCAGCACTGCTGGTTCAAGACAACACCAGACTAATTCCTAAGAGACCCTAACCATCTAGAACTCTTATCCATTCGATCATCTCTCTCTCTCTCTCGATTCTTCTATCAATCTGCCCATGAAGGCTCTTCACCCTCCACCACCAGAGCTCCTGAAGCCAACCATCCCCTACATCGAGCCCGGCACCTCACCATCCTTGTTCGCCCAGGCCTCTCATAGGACATCAGCCTCTACCTCCACATCCACTACCATCATCTTCCACACCCAGAAGCTTTACTATTCAGAAAAAGCTTTAGAGATTTCCTTCTTTCTGCCCATGCCTATCAATGGCTATGCCAATATAATGCAAGTTTTCCTGCTTCATCCCAAGCTCCATCCAGGTTTCTGAAACCCCATCTATCTTTCCTAAGCCTTTTGAAAAGTATGGGGAAGGTATTTCTATATCACAAAAGACAAACTAGGAACTGGCTAGAACACGACTTATTATTTAATAAAGTATTTCACCATCTTGATGCTAATTTTTTGCAGAATTCACTAGCCTCTCCTATCTTTACATGGATTGGTTGCTAAAGGTTACATTCAGTCATCTGAGATTGATCAATCTTTGTACATAAATAAAATATTACATCCATAATCCCTAGAAATACCATCATGCTCTTGATATCTGAACATCAGACTATCTAGCAACAGACTGTAGTCAAACTGAAATAATCTCCACAAGCATACAGTCTACATGCTGATTTCCAAATACATATTAAAAAATTATAGCTAAAAACAAATGTGCAGGGAGAGAACATACTTATATAATCTATGCATACCTATTAAAAAATGCCAGGAAAAGCTGAAAAGGCATAAAAGCAATGGTGAGAATAAAATACCTCACAGCAGACTCCAATTTCCCCTCTGGCATGAACAGAAAGGGAGCTACTCTGAAGTTTGCTTCGTCACTATGCTGCAAAGCTGAGCCCAACTCATCCATTACATACCTACATACTTCAGCATGTTATAAATGAATCCACAATACAGATATGCATACACACAAATGCTCACATATACATGGAGTGTGCACTATTTAAAGTCTAAGATGGTCTACAATTACATAGCCTCTCCTTGATAAAAAAGGCTGTTGAAAAGCCTTCACTTTCATGTTGACAAGATTTGGTCATCCAAGTCCTAAGATATGTAGGGAGTGTGCACTATTTTAAAGTCTAACATGGTCTAATAATCTACAATTACATAGCCTCTCCTTGATACAAAAGGCTGTTGAAAAGCCTTCACCTTCAAGTTGACAAGATTTGGTCATCCAAGTCCTAAGATACGCAGGAAGCAGATGAAAACCTTGTGGCTAGGAAGGACGGTATATCATATTCTTATAAGTAGAAAACAAAGGCTCAGATCTCAAAAAATATATGACAATTATTGAAGAAAGGAGAAGAACACCTAACTACCAAGGTCCTCAGATCTTGAGTACTGGCGATCATGATCGTTCCTGGTAAATGAGATAAGGTTGAGCAACCAAGCAGAGCATGAAAAACAGTGAAAGAGTAGTTTCTTAACAGTAACAGGCATTAGGAGGGATATGCACATATAAAAAAGGATGCTGTTTTGATCTATTTAAGAAACAGAGGCATGTGTTCAGAAAAATGGATGATTGAAAACAACAATTTGGATGATTATTAACCCTTTGTCATCTCATCAATTTGATTGGTGTATAGATTACAGCTGGACATGGACTAAACTTGTGATTCTTATTCCAAAAGGGGCTGTAAAAATCCAAAGAGTCAAGGAATACTTGTTACACCTGTCCAGAATTTTTGAACTGAGGTGCTATCTACTAGTGTATAAGAGGTTATCAATGCAATCATAGCCTCAGACCAATTCATGTCTAATATGAAAACTCTTGAATGAACTTCTAACAACATGAAAGTGAATATAATTCAGCCTTAAGACAGGAACAGCGGCATTTTATGTAGTCATAGAATAAACCTTGTGAGAGCCGCTACTCCACTTATGAATAGGAAGGGTTTCGAATCATTATATTGAAATTTAACTTGGATGGACACCTTTGCCGATTTGGATATTAGCACTCCAACAGGAGCAGCTTCTTTACTGTCTCCATAAAGGCATGAATTGCAACCTACTAATAGAATTAATACTGAAAGCAATCACCTGATAGAAGATGGAACACTTATATAGGATGAAGGATAAAAGAATCCTCCTTTAATGTATCTTTGCCACAAAATATATATATCCTAATATTCTATGAGCTGCATACAACTATTTGAGAGTTTAAATATTGAGGAAGCGAAGGAGAGGGAAGAGGAAAGCACATCCATAGAAATGTGTAAACCGCTATGAGATATCAGGTTAATTAGTGTCAAATCACATAACTACAATAGTCACAGCAACCAACAAAACAAGATTATAACAAAGTGGTGGAAAAAAACATGTAGATGATCTGCAAAATTCCAACAAATACTCCTCTCTGTTGCAAAGAAAATGAAAAATGGGTTTTGATGCACATTTCTAGTTTTAGTATAAGCTCTTGCTAATACAACAAAACTTAACAGCATGCCATGCAGAGAGAAACTATTTTATCAGAGAAGGTAAGACGATTCAGGATGAATAAGGGAGTGAGGAAGGGGATGATACAGTAACTGAAATTCAGCCTTGACAAGGTTACATTGTAGGTGTGATGTTAGGGAAAGTAGCAAGACCATCAAGTTTAAAGCAGCAGTTTTACAGTAGCTATTTGTTCTTAAATATGATATCCATGCTCCACAAAAGTACTGAATAGTTTCCATAATGAAGGACATGTTACCTCACAAATTAAAATTGCTAGGACATACAACTAAAGCTAAATCTAAAGCAAAGCCATAAAGAAGATGCATACCAAACAGATGTTTCATCAATCTTTCCTCATCAGCTAGCCTATAAGTCATTAAATATAACCACATAGCACCAATAACCCTATCAGCAAGAGGTTCTGTAGGTTTCCATTCTGGTAGACGTGGTTGAAGTGCTGAATAAATAACATGTTTACCATCTTCAATTATTCTTGATGCACTGACCCCATTCAACAAAAAGAGGTTAGGAAGATATTCAAGAATCTTTACTGCACTGTTTCCAAGAGGGCCAGGAATATCTACCTACAAAATAATAATGTACTGGTGTCAGACAGTTGTCCTACCATATCATTTTCATTTGAGAGAAAGCAACCTATTCAAGAAAGGTACCTCCAAGTCTTGCAAACAAGTAAAGGCGCTCAATATGCCAAATAGATCACCAGCAGAAATTTGGTCTAATGGATTTCCTTGAAGATTCAAATGTGAAAGAGATGGCATTGAAACAGGAGAAAATGCCTAACAAAAAAAAGGGGGAAAGATATTTAAAATGTCATCAGAAGAATAATTCACTTATCTGGATCTATTGATGAATGAGAAACTATGTGCAACAGTCAAAGAGATCCAAACATTACATAATCTAACAGTCAGCGAGCATTTGAACCAAGTAAACATTATTTAAATGGATGCATGACAAGTGCTATTTTCTAAAAGCAGCATTCTTGTAATAGGACATGGCTGATCCAAAATCTAACAAGAGCAAGGATATAAGTACATATTTTTGCAGTTGATTAGATGCAACATACCTTAGGCAGGTGGTGGATACTTCTATCTGAAAGATCGAGTGTGGCAATGCCCTCTAATGATCCATTTGTATTTGAGGAGCAATCAGGATTATCTGCCCCAAAAATACCTCCACAAAAACCTAATGCCCACTCACCAGAATTAATAGTGAAACACGAGTTATATATTTCCAGCCCTGGGATACCGTCAATAATTGCCTTTGTAATAGCATCACCCCTGAAAATGCATTACAGTCTATCAGAAAAAGGTGCTGAGAGCAACAACAACATTTCACGGTTATGTAAATATTCACCACTCGAGAAAGAATGAGAACAACAACATGTCTCTCTATTGTGATTAGGTTTTCCTAGACAATGTGAGAAGTCAATCATACCAGTCAACATTGTGCATTATTACTTTGATTTGGTTACAAAAACTTGCATCATTATTTTGATTTGGCTACAAAAAACTCGTGGTTGTTTGTCTGTTCTTATGAAGATATAATTGTTTGCTTGTTTCTCAATTACAGGAACCTAAAGTAAATGTCTGTACCTGTAACTACAGTTTTTTCTTCTATTTTCTTAAAAGTAAAGCATAAAGCAAAGAGCATGAAAACTGAGGTAACAGTAAGACTCGATGGAGTCTCAAGAAAATTGCTAAAAGGAAAAACCTCCAAAAGTAGAAGTAAAGGAAATTGTGGCAAGAGAAATTAAATAAAAGCTATATTGTGATGGGGAAAACGGGAAATTTGCAACTAACCAGACTTACCCACTCTGTAGAACTGGGTTTTCATTTAACCAAAGTGCTTTTAATTTTCTACATTTCGTAACTTCCTGCAAAACAGTTTCTACATCCTGAAGCTTGTTTCCCCAGAGATTCAAGGCAACCAGATTCTAAAAAACAAATACAATAACCATCAATGGAAATTATGGGGAAAATACACTGTATATTTTAAAAGGATTGTCAGAGAATAGGAATTGATAAGCAAATAGCAGTAAATACAAGATCTTTTACACATTAAGTTGCTTGAAAGTTACTGAGTACGATTATCCAGTCCTTAAATTCCTATATTTAAAGCCACATAATACCAATATAAGAGGGAACATTATAGAGTAAATTATATTTTTTCGAGTATTTAATCAATGAGGTCCGCAGATACTTACCTTCAGGTTTAAAAATTTGAAACGTACAGAAGAATGTGAGGAAGATCATAGAAACAAAAGATATTGAGTTGAAAAAAGTGCTACGGACCGGAAATTTGGTAGACAAATCCAGAGACTGCAGCGTCTCATCATCGATCCCCATCTCCTCCAGCTCCAACCAGGCCGGAGCATCACTCCCTCTCTCCTCCACTCTGTCCATCTCCTCCTCCAAGACTTTCCACACATTTCCCTCGTTTCCGCTCTTATCGTCCCCCTCGTTTTCGAGCTTCGGCTCTTCAGTATCCGACTTCAAATCAAGGTCCACGCACATCAATGCTGCCATCCTCTCGGCTAAGCCCGGAACTTCCCTCAGCTAAAAGCACACAAAATCCCAACTTTTTACATCAATCAAAGAAACTGTACGAAGAAAAAAATATATGATCTAAAGAGAGCTCCAATTCTAACCCTAACCATGGAACCGAGTGCTGACCTGCTTGAGGGCGTCGGGGAGGCGAAAGGACCAGGCGTGGTCGATGAGGAATACGTCGGACTCCTTCGCTAGGAACTTGGCGGAGAGGACGAGACGGCGCTTGCGGCCGCCCTCACATGGCTCGATGGAGAAGAAGTCGCCGCCGTCGAAGGTCTCGGAGGAGAGTTTGCAGAAGAGCTGCCGATGGAGCGCCAGCGGGATGCCGGAGGCCGCAAGGAGGATGGCGTGGACCTTTCGAAGATGTCGAAGTCTCGGATCACGGAAGGCGAACCCATGGCTGCGGGCGGCGGAGGAGGCGGCGGCGTAGAGCAGTGGATTCCGCGAGGAAAGTGGCCAAGGGAATCGGAGGGAAGAAGAGGCGGCTTTCCCACCTTGAGATCGGACGGCTGTCGACCTCTGATAATTTGGCTGCGTAGATCAGCGGTGGACGGTGGTGATACCAGTCCCTGGTAGCAAGGTTTCAGTGTTTCACAACGGTATAATACCATAACGGATCTCCACCTCAACGACCATCAATAAATAATAATCACTATAAGAATGGTTACCACATCGGTGTTATAATTGAAGAAAAAAATTAGTAATAAAATTTTGAAAACTAAAAAAAAAACTAAAAAAAAAAAGTGGGAGAGAGTGCTGCCAAGCCCACGCTTTCTTTCTCTCTCCTCTCATGTTATTAGTGTAAAAAGATTATCCACAACGATAAAAAAATAATTCATTATTCACTTGATAAAATATTATTTTTTAACAATATAATTTTTTAAAAAATTGATAAAAATAAATTTCAATAAATATTTTTGTAATTATGGTGCAAAAAAAATATCAACCATTTTTGTATGTATAACAAATAGTTATAATGTATTTCTATAATAATTATTTTTTTAACATTATAATGAGAAATATCCAATTGAGTTTAAAGTTAAAAGTAACTGTCCATTTAAATTTCAAGTAAAAAATTCTTTCCATTTGAAATATAATTTAAAAACAGCTATCCAAATCAGATGAAATAATCCAATTATCTTTGCAGTTATAAAGTAACACTATACTATTATAAAATAATAATACGCTATTATAAAATAATACTGTACTATTATAAAATAATACTACATTATTATAAAGTTATACTGTACTATTATAAAGCAACATTGTATTGTTGTAAAGTAATACTATGCTATGATAATATAATATTATTTTATTGTAAAAGAATACTATACTAATATAATACAACAAAGCAACACTGTATTATTATAAAAGAACACTGCACTAATATAATGTAATACTACCTTGTAAAGAAATACTACACCGAATTATTATAAAAGAATACTATACTAATATAATGTAGCACTATCTTATTATAAAGAATATTACACTATGATAATGTAATACTATAGTATTTTAAAGGATATAAGGGTATAGAGATAATTTCAGTTAAAAATAGATAGTTACTTTTAATTTATGTTTGAAATGGATAGCTACTTTTATATAAAGCTCATATGGGGAGCTACTTTTATATAAAGCTCATTAAAAGGAGAGCTGGAGATTTATCTTTAATTTTTATAATAAGATAATAAAATATTCTCATTTTTTCATGATATTTTTTTGAAAAATAAAATAAAATAAAACAAATGTGAATGAGATTGTTGGACAAAAGCTTATTAGAAATGATTAGACAAATAAGCGTGGGCATAGCCATAGGCATTTGTACCATTTGAAAACAAATAACATAATCTTGCATGCACAGTATGTGAAAAGAATTTATATATGGATAGATATGTAACTTCGAAGCCATGCACCCAAGTAGTAGCATGTTAGATTTGGAGGAACCAACTGCAATTTTTTCCCTCAAAGTAAAGATAGATTGATTGAAGCATGTGGTATGCTTCCGACAAAGAAAGGACCGTGTGAATATGCTTCATTCGTATGAAATAGTTATTACAAAGAGAGGCATCGACATATATAAGAAATCTGAGAGAAAATTATATTCAGTAGATGGTTATAGCAGTTCACCATATAATTGCCACGCAAAGTAAGTACAGTTACGAGCCAAGAAGCAGGATGCAAGAGAGAGAAAGAGTGCGTGCTTGATATGAGTATTCATCATTGATTTATGTGTTTGAAATAAAAAGATGCATGATCTTTTTTTTAGATGATAGATTAATTTTATACAAAGGAAATAAATACGGAAAAAAAGATGATAAAATTCAAGTGAGCTCCAAATTTAATCAAAACTAGCTCGTAAACCAATGCGATGCATGGAACATGATTTTTTTTAAATAATATTAATTTTATTATTATTTATTATATATATTTATATATATTTTAAAATATCTTTAATTTTTTAAGCATGCATTCATTGCGGTTACCGTACATATGAAAGTACTGGAAGATCACAGATAAAGCTTATCCATTTCCAATCACCATTGAATTAACCAATTTTCAAGCTACTTAATTTCAATTATTCACTGCATCCTTTTCTCCTTTTCTTCGATTCCTTCTCCTCCCTCAATCTCCATTGATTTATTTAAATTCGGCCTCTCTAACCCTTGGGATGACGACAGGGACGACGTCGAGGAGTTATAGCTAACTTCAATCCTCACACTATTCTTTCACCAGCAGCGGCACTATGTTGAGTCCCGAAAGTCTCATAAAGACCCTCGCTATGAAATCAATCTCCGTTGATTCTTTCACTCTATTCTAGATTACCGTCGTGACCTGGAGGAGTTCCGCTTCGGTCTAAGAAAAGACTGCGGTGCTCTGTGCGGTCACCACTCACATCACACGCGATCTCCCGTGCTCCCTCAAGGCCAGCACCACCACCACCACCGCTTAGAAGTCTCTTGAGTTGATTGGTCATTAAAGTAGGATTCTTGGGGGTGGGTGGCTGCATGGCCCGCACCCATATGCATTGAGGAAATTTGGGAGCAAAGGCATGGCGGACGACGCGCAATCGAGAATTGGTGAAATGCAAGGGGTAGCGTGGTGTGTTATCCACCATGGGATTTGACGCATGCAAAATACGGCGAGATGCGCATTGGACAACCAAAGTACTTCTACGTGGCATTTTCGGTCTCTATACCCATGCATACGAAGTATTGTACATTTTGATCCATATTGGATGCCATATGATTTTATCCTATATAAAAATATCTCACTGAGGAAAGCGAAGCTCGTCTCATGTAAGTCAGGATCTCTCTTAACCATCTTATCCGAAGCAAAACTTCATCTCATATAAATCAGAATTTTTTTAACTCGCAATCAATGTGGAACCAAAATACTGTCCTCTCATGATAGTAATCTTCTTAGTCAAGAGGGATTTTATTTGTGTTGATAGGAGATGATTTTCATAAACAACGTCAATGTTATGGTCAAAAGCTTATCCAGTATTGTCTATATTGACCCATATCAAATACTGTATGATTTTATCTTGTATAAAAGATGCCTTGCTAGAGGATAAACATGTCCCATTCTATATAAATCAAAGATTTTTTGACTTATAATCGATATAGGATTAAAATATTATCCACTCATGATAGTTATTTTATTTTTTTATTTTATCAAGAGATATTTGTTTATAAATTTATTAAATATGTCACATGATTGAGTAACGAGACAATAATTGATCTTATATATTTGGGCCCAAATGCATCATTTCAAGCTATGGCCAAAATGATTGCAAGCTAAACTATAATAGTTGGGCGGACAAGAATTCTAATGTCAAATCAATATAATTTATTTAATTTAATATCTTAATATGTGCGTCTATTCGAATGTATAATAATATATTTTTTTGAATAAAATAAGTGATTTAAATTAACCAAAAAATACACCGGTGCGAGTTGAATAATAAAATATTATAAAATTAAATAAAAGATCAGTTGAGGATGTCTAAAAAGTATATTCATATAATATAATACTATTCAATCCGTCTCATTATTCGTATCTCTATAATTATGCGAAATCTTGAAAGATCGTAAAAATTTCAATAATCTCCGACAATACTATAGAAGAGAATGAGGCCTATCCTCATCGACAAGCTAATAAAAAAAGCTACCTGCTAAACATCATCAAATCACCATCTCGATAAATTTATGAAGCTTTTAATGTACATGCAGTATAATTCGACCCTTTCCATGTCGCCCCAACTTTGCCGTTAGAACCATGGTGTTAAAAATAGTAATACCACTTGTCGCTATAAAAATATCATTGTCACTTAAAGTAATAAAACTCGCTCCAATCCCCTTTCTCTAATACGCTGCTATCAAAAGAGGAGCCACAGATTGCTTTTATTGTCACAAATCTTACAAAATAATTTTTGAATCCGATAGTGCTGAAAAAATTATAAGTATGAACAATAATTATAATTTTTTATAATTAAATAATATAACATAAAATAATAATAATTTTTAAAATCTAATTAAATAATTAATAAGTAAAAAATAATTAAGCAATTCATAAAATAATTTATAATTTTAATATGAATCTTCTACTATTTAGAATAATTAAATTACTGCAGATCTCCTCTACATCAATTAGAAGTTACATAAATATATCATTAAGAATAAATTTTGACTTTCACAATAAAATAATTATTAATAATAAATAAATTCAATAATAGATAGAATAGGGGATAGATCTCATCAATTATATATATGGATATTTAAAATAATTAATAGAAAAAAATTTTAAGATCGAAACCGTCCAATTTACAGCTCTCAATGCTAAAAATAATATACTATTTTTGTTAAAATCAAGATACAATAACCATCCAATCATCTAATAAAGTATTTCTTAAAAATTTTTTTCTCTTCTCCGTCCCTGTATACACCACTGCCTTTATTTTCTTTCATGCTGTAAAGGACTTTAGAAAAATTCTTTGTGTATCGTGGACAGTGTAAAAAATCTAATATAGAGCGCATCGCTTTATGTGATTGATCCACGTGGCCATCGTTTTCCAACACGTATTTAATGCCTACAGTTCCATTTTTTTCATTTAAAAATTTTATATGACAAAAATATCTCTACTTTTAAAAAATTATGATATCATATGATATATTATGATTTCTTACACGCAGGATGTCATAATATGGTCTAAAATTATGATATCCTATGATATATTATGACATATTACGTCAAATTATAACTTCTACATTTAGGATATCATAATATGGTCCAGCATATCATAATATGATCTAAGATATCATAATATGAAAAGAATATTTTTATCCAACCACTTTTCAACATGTATTTAGTATCTACAGTTTCGCTTTTTTATTGAAAATTTTGAATGACGAAAGTATTCCTACTCTTTGAAAAAATTATGATATTCTATGGTATATTCCGATATCCTGCATCAAAATTATGACTTCCTGCACATAGGATGTCATAATATGAATATAAAATATCATAATTTTTATAAATAGTAAAATATTTCATCATTTAAAATTTTCAAATCAAAAATTAGAACTGTAAATATTAAATATGTATTGGAATATAGTGATCACATGAATCAATCACATAAAGTAGTGCGCTCCATATTGGATTTTCTATATCACCTACTGTGCACCAAGAATTTCACAAGGACTTTATCGCCGTAGAAACCAATGGGCCGAAACTAATTTGTGAGTTATCGGGTCGCTTTCTTTGTTTATTATTTTCATATTATGGGCCTCATATTAGAAGGGACCACAAAATAGGATGGATAACGTTACAATTATAAAATTTGAAACAACTACGCTATATAATATACCATTTTAAAATATCATACTACTAAAATAACTATGTACCATCTGCTTTATTATTATAAGATATTATATATTATACTACCATGTCATTGATAACAAGTTCATCAGTTCATCACGATGGTATCGGATAATGCCATATCATTACATATTATATAGTATAAACTATACGTAATATGTTACACTAAATTATTAAAGTTTCATATCCCTAGTTACAAACTTTATGGTATATTTTCATATATAGTGTCTAACTAAATACCTTATATAGTTTAAAAAATAAAATTTATAATTTTAGATTTCACAAACATTGCTTTCGGTGCATCCTATTTATCATGCGCATCAGTGTATCTCTCAAACATCGCCCTATAATAAAAGATGAGATGATTGACATAGTGTGAGATGATACCGATATACATGATGTAAAATATAATTTATCATCAAATTAATTATATTTTTCTTTATATCTTTTGATCATTCTTATTTCAGAGAAAAAGCAAGCATTAGATAAATATACCTTTTCTATGCGTGGAGATTAATGCTGAGTGGTTGCGTCAAGATAGTGGTTGAGGATTTTAAATCAGAAAAAAATAAGTTGATTGACATAATACGAGATGATATTGATATGCATGCTTAGGATATAATTTATCATCAGATTGGTTATGTTCAATTTTTATATTTTTTCTTATTTTATTTTGGAGAAAAGTAAGGATTAGATGAGCATGTTTTCTGCATGCGGAGATTAATGCTAACGGATTGCGTCAACACAGTGGTTGAGCACTTTATTATGTCATCAAGGCCGTCTATTTGTACGCTAATACCTGTGACATCAACTTGGAAGTAATCCAGAGGACCAGAATCGAAAGGAACAGCACCACAAAATGAAAGGCACGTTCTCAGAAATTCCCATCCCAGGTTACTCCGCGAGGGATCATAACATCCCACGCATTATAAGATGCTGCTCCAGCCTCCAGGAAACTGGCAAACCGCAGCAGCTCCCAGCCTCCCACGCCCGCCTCACTTTTATCTGTCCATTCCCACTCCCTCCTCCACTCAACTCCAACTCCCTGCGATCCCTCCCCAAAACTCTAATCCTAACACTAAGTTCCCACGATGGAAACCGCCAGATCCGCCCGCCGCCTCCTCCGCCGCCTCCACAACCTCTTCTGCCTCATTGCCGCCCCGCTCCTCTCCTTCCTCCCCTCCCCCGCGGCGCCTCCCCAGCCTCGTCGCCGTCCGGGAGGCCGTCCTCTGCCTCGCCTTCCTCCGCCGCGGTCTCGTCCCCGCACCGTCGCCATCGGCCCACCTCCGCCTCCCTTCACTTCTGGATCCCCGCCGCCCGCCGCCCCGGCCGGCCCTCCCTCGTCCTCGTCCATGGTTTCGGCGGCAACTCCAAGTGGCAGTGGGAGCGCCAGATCGGGCCGCTCTCCCGCTCTTTCGACCTCTATGTCCCCGATCTGGTCTTTTTCGGCCGATCCCGATCGGATGGCGAGGATCGGTCTGTGGGGTTCCAGGCGCGATGCGTGGTGGAGGGGATGCGGCGGCTCGGGGTGGAGCAGTACGCGGTGGTAGGGATCAGCTACGGCGGGTTCGTGGCGTTCCGGATGGCAGTGATGGCGGCGGAGGCGGTGGACCGCGTGGTGATCCTGACCGCCGGGATCTGTTCCGCCGAGAAGCGGCGGGAGCTGGTAAGGAATGAGGGGAGGGACGTGAGCGAGATCCTGCTTCCCAACGCGCCGAAGATCTTGTCACCCTCCTCCGGCGATCAATGTACCGGCCGCCCCGATGGATCCCCGCCTTCTTGCTACGCGATTTCATCGAGGTAGGTACCCATTCCCCCGCTCTTCTTCCATGAATCTCGAATCAAGCGTGATGCGGAAGCTCCGGTTCAAAAAAGACAAGAGACCAGCTGTCATGCATCGATCGCCGCCACGTCTCCCATCTCAGAAATGGAAGGCTCCCTCATTTTTGGAAGCTGGGACCGTCGTGGTAGCTGCCAAACACTGTGTAGGGGTGTGCCCTCCGTTCAAAGATGGGCAATGTGGTGGCAATCCAGGCGTGCGCAGCCCTCTGATCCAGCTTCGAAAGTCATTAGCCGAACGCGAAAATTGTGGTGACGAGTATTTGTTCGACACGTAAGGGAAGCCCTTTGTTTGTGTAGTTTGATGCGAGTACGCTTAATATCGCTAGTCGCTTGGTGTTGAGATTCGCAGTTTAATTGTTGCAGTCTACGTGGTTTGTCAACATGGATAAATTGTTGGTTAGGACGATTCTATCGCTTGCATTTTAGGTTATTTAATAAAATATTATTATATCATTCGATAAATAAAAATTTAAGAAAATTAGATTTAAAATAATTAATCATAATTAATTATATATTTATTTTATTCATACTTTCAATCAGAGGTAAAGTTTGGAAATTTTGAAACGTAATGATGTAAAACGTTTATGATCCAAAGTCCACAATTCTAACCGATAATTTCTCGTCAAAATAGGTGGAGGCTTGGGAGCGTGGCCGCCATGGTGTCCACGGGACAAAAGCCACGTGAGACGTGACTCATGTTACTGGTCACAAGCAGTCATGAGAGGAGACTTTGTCTCTCTTACCATAAAAGAAAATAATCATGAGAAAAGACTTGGGCGCCTTACCTCATGAGAGGCGGGAACCACCCACTCACCTCATCCGGTTTTCTTCGGTCAGTGTTGACGGATGCTTTTGCTTTTCTAAAATCGTAGCGATAGAGTTATCGGAGGTCCGTTCTCCGATCATGGTCCTCGGATCGGGTTAGATCTTTCGTGGGTCCTTCACGCATGCACCCAATTATGCTTTTAAATACGGCATAGTGATATAGTGATGTGTTTACCAAAAAAAAATGCGGCATAGTTATATGCAAGTAGGCGACCATCCACAATTCCGTATCCCACATGGATAGAGACGTGATCTGGTGGTCGTGCGGACCTTACACGTCCCGTGTATTAAATGATTTGTAATTCAATGGATTATACATTATATGTAACCAAACAATCTATTTGCCAAGCTTGCTCAATCACATGCTTTTCACCGGCAAGATTTTCTAAGAGATCCTGCATGTAATTTTAGTATTTCACATCAGAGTTCTGACTAGAACAGGCTTCTTTACCCCGTCCCATATTCCACCTCTCTCCGTTTTTCTATCTTGCTCTGTCTATCTTCCTATCCTTAATAGATGGCATAATTGCATGGGGCCTGTCAATTAGTCATTTCAAGTCCAAGGCTGCACGAGGATTCAATGCAGTTTTCAGTGGATCAGTTCAAGCACGTGGTCTTCTTCTCGAAGTACAGCCAATCACGTAACCCTTCCCCGCACGCATTTATCGCCTTTGATTTCCATACAACAGGAAAAGCCTGAGCATATCTGTTTACCAAACCAAGGTAATCCAACGCGGATATTGTGGGCAGATGAGGGGGGTCTTCGAGTTGTGTGCTGTGACAAGCTTTGGGGAATCTTCGAGTTGCGCGCTGTCCCAAGCTTTGTCACGAGCCTCGTAAATAAATAGAGTTCGATGGCAATCGAATCAGATCGGATGATCAAATAACCCATCCGATTTGATTTATTTAATTTATTTATTAAATAAATTTATTTAATCAATCAGATTTTATCGATTTAATTTATTTATTAATAATAATTTATTTATCAAATCCTACCTAAAAGAGGGAAAGAGAAAAATTTTAGACTCGGAATGGTTACCGTTCGAACTCAAATGGCACAATCTCCTTCAACGATGGCCGTTGGAGAGAAAAAAAATAAAAAAAAATGTAGATCCAGATTTTTTTGATGACGGCTGAATGTCGACAAATATAACTACCTCTCCTCAAGAATCGACGATGACGAAGGATCAAAAAAAAAATTAAAGGAAGAAATCAGGGGATGGTTGGCTTCGCAGTTTGTCCAATCATCAGTGGGAATGAAGTTAAAAACATTGACCACTGAAGGAGAAGTAGAGAACCTCCGATCGTCGTTGCGAAATGATAAAGAAGCTAGAAGCATTGACCATCGGAAGAGTGGATGATCGAAGGAGGAGATCCAAAAATTTTAAATCTATAAATCATATCGGAAGAGGAAAGAGAGTAAAGAGTCTTTTATATTTGAGATGGGTTCGAAGGGCGAAGCATCAATGGCAGTAGTTAATTTAAATTATTTAATGCTTTAAGCTATAGTA
>KE504633.1:3685349-3720767 GCA_000441515.1 Elaeis oleifera | reverse complement strand
ATATATATATAGAAGATAAGGAAGTAGATGATATACACTACTTATGGATTGAGATGGTAAGGTGAGCAAGTAGTGTTTCATGGAGAAACATGAAATTTAAAGCTTTAATGCTACATGATTAATAAAGTCAAATGTGCCTGGAGAGATGGCTCTCCTATTGCTTAGTGTGGTGGTATTTGTTCATCTTATTGTGCTATGAGGATATCTGTCGAATAAGGAGAAGTCATGTTAGTATTCTTTTAAGATTGGCTTCAGAGCAGGATTAAAATAGGAGTGAAACCAGAATAGATATGGATCGGATACTAACATTTTCATATTTATATTGTTTTATCTGATAAATATAAATATGGATACAGATATCATTCAAATGTAAAAATTGTATATATATTTGTTTTAAATGGATGTTGATACAATTCGGATATTGAAATTATAGATTTAATTATAAATATAAATTGAATAATTAAATTTTATGGTTACCAAATATATTACTAAATAGATAATAAATTAAGTTAATAACTTATTTATATGATTATATATATATTTTATAAATTAATAAGTATTATATAAAATTATATAGAATTAAGAATAGATTAAGATATTCGGATCAGATGATTGTCTATCCATATCAATATCTATTTTTTTAAATATATAAATCTTGATTGAATTCTCAACACATGCATGATGCAAAAATAAATCAGGACATGTATTATCTATAATACTTTCATCCCTACTTTAGGGTCTAATTAGCAAGAAATTATATCCGACATAGTGTATCAGCTCAGCGGTACATCGGATCAACAAGGACATTCTGCGCATGTCAGCATAGCCAAAAAAAAAAAAAGGCGCTACGCTTTCTTCTCCTGCCCCGCCACCCACCTCCGGCCGCGCGCGACTTCCGCTTCCTGGTCCTTTTCCTCAGCGAGCTCCACACGCGGTGCGGCCCCTTCCCTCTCTCTCCGCTTTCTTCTGTACATCAGATATGCCTCCAGAGTTGGTCTTTTAGTTGGACTTTATCGCTCAAATCCAATGATCACAATCTTTTTACCTACCGGCTCCCTCGGCCATCAAAATCCAATTTTTCGTCCACCTGCCAATGACTCGAAATCCGACGGTTTCCGTCTCCCGCGGGACAGCATTCTCCAGTTGTATGGTGTACCCCAACGATGGTATTTTCGTAATTTCATCAATATCCAGTGCCATATTTTAAAGCTCTCCCCTTGCCGGCCGAAACAATCCTCATCAGTTATCTCCCTCCCCCTGACGTCCCCTTCCTCCTCTCTCTCTCTCTCTCTCAATTTTCCAAAAGCCCTTCCAATCTCCATAATTTCCTCAAACGGCCTCCAGCCTTTCTCTGTCTCTGAAATTATGACGCGTTTGAGCCTCGTCCCGTTCATGGAGTCGTTCCTCCGCCTCTCATTCATCTCCGCCGGCCTCCGACACCGCACAATCGCCATCGACGCCGAGACGACCCTCCGCTGCTGGATCTCCAACTCCCTCCCCATCCCTTCCGATTCTCCCCGTAACAGCCGTAGCACCAAGCCCCGCTCGTCCTCATCCACGGATTCGGCCCTACCGCCACGTGGCAGTGGAGCCACCAGGTCCGCCCCCTGTCCCGCCACTTCGACCTCGTCGTCCCCGACCTCCTCTTCTTCGGCGGTTCCACCACCCGCTCCCCCACCGCTCCGAGGCCTTCCAGGCCGCCGCCCTCGCCCGCCTCCTCGACGCCCTCGGCCTCTCCAAGATCTCCGTCGTCGGCACCAGCTACGGCGGCTTCGTCTCCTACCACCTCGCGCGGGCCCTCGGCGCCGAGCGCGTCGACCGGGTGGTCATTGCCAGCTCCGACGTCCTCAAGGCCGCCGGCGACGACCGTGGCCTGGCGGAGCGTGCCGGTGTGGAGAGCGTCCAAGACCTGATGCTCCCCGTACCGCCGCCAACCTCCGGGCGCTTATCTGCCTCGCCGTCCACCGCCCGCCACGCTTCTTGCCGGAATTCCTGCTCCGCGACGTCGCAGGGGTAGGTAGCTCTCCATCTTTTTCCCGTGGTCGTTACAAGCGGTTGGGAGTGAGTTTGGGTTGTATTTTTCGCGCGAAAGAATGGTTCCCTTCTTTCGTGACATCAACCGTTGGATCGCACAATATCCGTTTTGAGATCTGTGCAGGCTGAGATTGGAGTGCCCTCATTTTGAGATCTGTGCAGGCTGAGATTGGAGTGCCCTCTGCAATCTGTGCAAGGCGATAGATGCAAGCCGAGCCCGTTGAGAGTTGGGTAGTTCTCGTGCACCTGCGGAACAATTCTGCTGACTTGCTGACTTGAAACGTGGCATCAATTTATTATTGTCACCATGGAAGGAACGATAATATCTCTCGTCACGACCATGTTCACGTTCCCTACGTCCGTAGATGCGGCGGTTAAAGCGTTGCAATCCAACGGTAGATCCACTCTGTAGTAAAGAGACCAAATTAACTTTGCATGCCACTTGGTATGATTTGGCGTCGCCATCTAAAATTAGTTTGCAGGTTCTCGTAGATTACAGCCGCAGTATAAGATAGTGGGTAGATGTGGGTGGGGTGTTGAACAAAATGCCTTGTTAGTTCGGAAATGTTTTTTGTAGGCGAGCACCACTTTATGAGTAGTGATGTGACCAGTCACGCTAAACAAATTTAGTACTTAAAAGAGTGATCGATCTAAATTTTTCAAAAAAAAAGAAAAAAGAAGAAGAAGAGTGGTCAACATGAGTAGTGAAGGGCCCAAAGGATAGCAGAAATTTCGATAGTGAGCTTTCTACCTACTAGGGACCTGCCACCAAATTTTATTAGGATTTCATCAAATTATATGATGTCATTACTACTAATTCCCCACTTGTTGAAGGAATAACAGGTTGCAGGTATTCTTCAAATTTTTCTTGCATCATTATTCATTGACATTTCCTACACCACGTCCATTTGGCAAGTTTGTGTGTTATAATGGGAACATAGCTGACCGGTTTTAAATTCTGCATACAGCCACTGTGTAATATAGATTAATACCATCTCTTTGAAATATGTGATCAATATTATTTACTAGTCTTTTTTGTCAGTCATCAGCTCCATTAATTTAACAAATGCCTCTATTCCTAGTCGCTGTTCTGAACTTGACAATGAGTAGAAATGTGGAATAATATAATTATATCGAGCTCCATGGTGGTCTTAGCTCTTAAACATCAAGGCTGCATTGATTTATTAAGGTAGGTGGGTTCGGTAAGAATTTGTGCTCGTTAGGAGTATGAATGAGCATGCATGCTTTCATTGATTACATTAGCTGGGATCAAATTAGGAAAAGAGACATATGTATGAAAGAATTTATTTCTTGAAAGAAGAGGAAGCAACAGATGCAGCAACATTGGTGTTGCAGATCAAATCAACTTTAAAGAGACAGCAAATTTCACTGATACTGGAAACAGATGAAGGTCCATAAGTTTACTCTGCCTATCAGGCAATGTGGACCATTTATGTACTTTGCTTTCATCATGAAGATTGAAGCTAACAGATCTAGATATACATGTGCTCACAAAGAAAGCAACGTACTCAAAGCTCTACTGTATTTTGGAGATGCAGATGAGACCTTCATGCCTTTAACTATTTCCTAGCTAGCACTTGTCTGTGAGAAGTAGATGGCTGGATCAAAAGGTAGATTCTTGTTGATGTCATTTGCGATTTAATTTTCTATTTCAAGTGACGGGAGTATTTGATCAAGTTGAACAACTATAAACAACTATGGTTTCACTGATTTAAATGTATACCTGATAGATGCCTGTGATTTAAAGGGAAGGAATATTTCGACTATTGGGAGTTATTGAAGAGGAACCACTTGATAGATGCAAAGAGCATGAAGTAACGACTGGGATATATAGACATTTGGGATCATGCCTTCATAGTGGTCATATTAACTAGTGGATGAAATATAATCAATAGTTAGATTGGTGTAGACACTAGAGTGGGCAAGAGTACATGGAAATGGAGAGGGAGGGGAGGGGAGGGGGAGGGGAGGGGAGGGAGAGAGAATTGCCTTTGGTGATAGGTGCATCACAGAGCCTGTTATGTGATTCCTACTAGATCACAAAATTGGTTCCAATTTAGCATGAAGGCTCAGTATCAGTTTGACTTTCTTCAATCATTCTGTTTCTGCTTGTTGTTTGTGATGATAAATTGCTTGCACCTGTAACCTGTATAAATTAGTTCTTATCCTTGTCCACAAGCTTGTCATTTCCATGAGAAGTGGCTGATGGAATGGTTGTGCAGAATCTTTTCAATAAGAACCTAGAAGAAAGAAGGAACTGATGAAAGCAATCACTCTAGGCAACAAGATGAGTTCCAACTTACTCCTCTCCCTCAGGTGAGAATGATGTGCATGCATAATTGTGGCTGAAGTTGTCAGTAGCCTTCTCCAGCTAAATGATTTCTTTCTACTTCTTCTAGGATGTTCTAATCATATGGGGAGAGCATGATCATATTTCCCTTGAATAAGGCTTATGAGATTAAAAGTAAGTGACCACTCCCCTTTGTTTCCATCTTATCATTCAAGCTAAGCTTACTGAATTATGAACTTGAATCAAATGAATGGGTGCAGGCGTCTTGGAGAGAAGGCGAGATTAGAAATTATGAAGGATACAGCTCATATGCCGCAGGTGGAGGACCCAGACCAATTCAATGAGATCCTCCTGAACTTCTTATTAGGTATTCCTAGGTCTGCAGTGTGAATTTTGACCTATGATGCTTGAGAGCCCCCGAGCTCCAATTTATGGGCACTACAATATTATTTGGACTTGGATCAAAAGTCCAGCCTTTGTGTAACAAGGTGTTTAAGTTACTATGTTCCCTACTATTTTATGGTTAAGCAAGTTTTGTAGAGTAAAGAAGCAACAAGCAAAGAAAAGGAATGGCTTATATGATTTTAGGATCCAAGATGTACCATGCATGCGAGAGGTACCATGCTTGACTTCACTCCTCCAACTTGATTATAGAGTTCTATTATTCTAGATTTCTTTTAGGACTCGAAAAGATTATAAAATTTTTTATTCTTTATGATATTTGATGAATATTATTTGACTTGGAAAATTCAGTAGTTCTTTTCTTACCCCTCCTTCCTTATGATAACAATTGAACTGAAGTGGGGCTTGCCCCAATTGTCACACCCTTTTGCACAGAAAAAAAAAAAGTTTTAGATTTGATTCTCATATAAATTCTCTAAAAAATCTGGATCCAAATCATTATAGTACGAGGAGGTTTCTCTCTTTTTCTTGCCCAAAAAAATAATAAAGTAAGTTGCTATGTTCCTACTATTTATGGTTAAGCAAGTTTTGTAGAGTAAAGAAGCAACAAACAAGGGAAAGAAATGGCTTATATGATTTTAGGATCCGAGATGTACCATGCATGCGAGAGGTAGCATGCTTGGCTTCACTCCTCCAACTTGATTATAGAGTTCTATTATTCTAGATTTCTTTAGGACTCGAAAAGATTATAGATTTTTTTATTCTTTATGATATTTGATGATTATTATTTTGACTTGGAAAGTTCAGTAGTTCTTTTCTTTACCCTCCTTCCTTACGATAACAATTGAACTGAAGTGGGCTTGCCCTAATTGTCACACCCTTTTGCTTAGAAAAAAAAATGTTTAAGATTTGATTCTCATATAAATTCTCTAAAAGAATCTGGATCCGAATAATTACAGTACCAGGAGGTTTCTCTTTTTTCTTGCCAAAATAATAAAAAATAAAATAAAGTAAGTTGCATTTCTCTCATGCATTTTTTTTAAAAAAATTATGGAATGGATGGGTACAAATCCGTGTGAGAGCATGACTCAAACCTTGGTTACTAAAACGGCTTTGGACAATTAGTTGGAGCATGAGTTCCGTCACAACCAAAGACGACAACAAAAACAGGACTTAGAGATCATTCTGTGAATGTCAGATGGATCGTTTTAGGGCATAGAGTGCTGGAACCTGCTGTATGTCTACAAAGAGACAACGTGGGACAATTTGGACATCTCCATCAGAAATAGAAAAAAAAAAAGAAGAACTATTTGTGACATCAGATTGTCCGGAGCCAATGTGCTATTTAATGTTGCAATGAGCAAAATGTAGACAAATGTTCTTTGTTGAAAAACAGTATTCTTCCTTTAAGATCATTCTAACTTGCTGGCCATGTATCATAAGCACCTAGCAAATGAGGTAGTCTTCTGATTTTTCACATATTTATTTTTTGATACGTGCAAGTGTATTATCTGTAGATTGGTATGAATCAAATCCAGTTTTGCACACACACACACACACACACAACAAAAAAATAAAAAAATAAAAAGAAGAAAACCTTTCGTATCAAAAGTTTGGTTGGATCAGTAATCTTCCCTTCCATCAAAAGAAAGAAAAGAACAATTTGGAGGTGATTACTTTGTGAGCTCAATATTTCATGCATCATATATATATATATATATATTTTAAGTTTGAATGTCTCTCTTGTACACACAAGTAAAAGAGTATGGAATTTTGAATCATCGCTGATGCTTTTGTCCAACATTATCAAACTTTGGTACCTGGTAGGCATATCCTTCTCTGCCTATCCAGAGTTTGACAATTACCTTTATGCATAGACTAGCTATTAATAGTTGTTGTAATTATCTATGGTTGAATAATCTTTCTAATCAAATTACCATGCTTACATTAATATTAGACTTTCTTAAGCATCCTTCAAAAATTCATAAGAAAATTATCCATTTAATCATGAGTTATGACGCGATATCTGCAATACTCCAACTCTTGATTTCTAACCTGCTCTGTGAGATCAATAAAATGTATTAGAGATTATGCAATTTGAGACACCAACCATGCATTCCCCTGCAGAGAATATCCTGAGAGTGACAGTCCTCCAAGCGCTTCAAGCTGTTCTATTACCGTTTTGTGGATGCATTGTACTTGATGTTCCCGAGGGTGAACAAAAACTCATGCGAGACTGCTCATTACTCGTCACTTGCGTTCAGAAGGGTTCCCTCCATGCATCAAGTCCCAATGAGCATCTCCATCGGCCCTTGTTGAAAAAAAAAAAATCACATCCTGAACTTGGAAATGAATACATTTCACATTTTTCTAATGCGATCTGTATACAAATTGAAATTCCATGCATTATTGTTATAAATACCTCAACTAAAACATTATTCAATATTATACCAAAAAAAAACATTATTTCAATAACATGCATTGTGGAAATCTTGACCAGCCTTTGTTTGTTCCATATAATGATCACTGTAATATAAAATAGCTAAATAATGACTATGGGTCAGATAATTTGTTAACGCATGTTAATCAAGTGGAGGGACTAAATGTTCTGGCCTAAGGTTTTAATATGGCTTGGATATGGTGAAAAACATGGAGAGATCAGGGTTGCAACCAGGACAAATTATGTTGGATTGATGGCTAACTCTAACATAGCCCAGCCTTTGCATCTCGTATTTATAACTCAATCTGGCCGAGCCATGGGTTGGGATTTCTTGCACCCAATCTCATCTCAAGCAAAACTAAAATCAGATTAGATCAATATCATGTTTAAATAGGTTGGATAAGATCAATTAGTTGGTTGGATATATAAGTTATATATGAGTGGAGAAAAGCTTTAAACAAATTTATTACTTAAATAACAAATTTGTTGGAGTTTTTGTTTGGGTACACCCATGCAAATTTTAATTCAATAGAATTAATGATATAGTTATATGTTTATATCAAAATAATAAAAATTTATCAGTCTACCAGATTGGATTGGATCAAACCAATATAGGACTTATTTAGCATTGGATTAATCTTAATTCTAGCCCAATCCCAACTTGAGATCAAATTGAGAGCAAGACGCTTAGAGCCAAAATTTAATTGCAATCCATAAAATCAGCTTGACCTGTCTGGCGAGTGGTTTGAGTTTGTTGAGTCTAGTGTGAGCCCAGCCCAAGTTGCACTTCAAATTAAGAGTAACCTTGGCCCTTTATTTTGGGTCTTATTTTTATAATTTTATTTTTCACTTCTTTTTTATCACGCTTTGTTTATCAGGAGTGAGAATATCACTCTTTTTTTAGTATCTTTCAGTCCCACTAATACAACATAAGAGAAAAAAATATTAAAAGAATTAAATAAAATTTAGTATTTTCTATATTATTAATAATACGATAGAAGAAACAATATTAAAAATAAGATAAAATTAACAGTATGGAAATCATGATTTATGAATGGAATTTGGGTTGAGGACACGTGTTTGGTCGCTCCTCTCTCTCTCACAGTTTATTTTTCTTTTAATGTTGCTTGTGTCCTCGAGACAAGCTGAACTCTTGTCAGCCTTTAGATTCGCCACGTTGGAGTTTGGAAGGCCGAGATTACGTATAGGGTTGAGAAAAGGACAGTCAAAGAGCACGACCGCTGACGACTGGTGAGGGTTTCCGATTGGAATCTTGAGGCAACGGCGCTCGGGCGACGAGAGATACGAACTTACGATCTTCCCCCATCCGGCCGGCCACCGATCCCCGCCGAGGAGATTTTTCTCAACGAATTCTGTGAAACCCTAGAGAAATTCGAGGGATCTCGTGTTTTCTATACCCCATTTCCCACATTTATGCCATCCAGTTATTGTGAGTTTTTTTTTTCCGAAATCTCTTTCTTTCGTTATAGTAGAAGATTTTCTGCTGGTGGATTTGAATCAATATTTACGGTTTCCTTTTCGTTGTATTAAGTTCTAATTCATATAGTAGCTGGCTGAATTATTTCGCAGAAAACCAAAGAATTCGAACAATTTCAAGTTGTTTGAATCAAGTAAAGATTTTGATTACAAAATTATTCCTTTCTTCATACAGATAACAGTAGCATTCTTAGTTTGCTAGTTTGACATTTTAATCTGTAATGCACTAAAAATATTAATGTGTATTTTGCTGATCTATGGGAGTATCTCCTAATAAATTTTGAATCATTTAAGTAGCCCCAGTCGCTTACATCCAAATACCCGTCTTATTGTCGTTTTTCAGTTATTCATTTGTAAGTTGGAGAATCTAGTTCTAATAATTATACTGTTTCTTGACTGCTCTCTGAAAATGGAAGCTTACATCCCTTAAATTCCAATGGTGCATTTCAAAACACGTATCTAGAGCATGTTTTGTAGAAACTGGAATACCACAAAGAGCAGTAATTTTGGCAATGAACTTTTAAATGAACTTGGCAAAATTCTGATGATCACTATCTAGTTCTCAGAGGTAAAAATAATCCTCAATTGGCTTCATACACTTTCCAGATTGCTATCCCATTTTTGATACAATCTCTAAGCTGACCATTCATACAGAGTCTGCTTGAAATAAGAAAAAGGGAAAGAAAAGCTCTTCAAAGTTGGCGAGGAGCACGTGAAGGCTAAGTGGGACATGTGGATTTGACTTGCTTGTGTTCAGGGGCAAAGCTGCGAAAAAACCCAATACTACTCTTCAAGATCATCTCCATCCGTTGCTTCCTTTGATTCGAGGGGCATATTGTCATTACAGGACTGGCTTACATGCCTCTTTCATCTCCTATATCAAAACATAGCATCACTCTAGGATTTTATTTTAATAAGATAACTTAAAAATGACAAGTTTTTCACATGCTTGTTTTTCCACAGCATAATTACATGTGCATATTGTAACAGTAGGGGATGGAGGAGAAATATAAAAGGGCTCCTAAGGAACATTTGAAACTTAAAAGTCCATCAAGGAGAGCTCGGAAGTGGATGAGGATCAATATGGTACTCTCTGTAATAGAATGAGATGCTGCGTACAAAGTGATGGAGCCATAATAAACCTATATGCTTTGAGTTCATCTTAAGGGATGTACTATACATTTTGAGGAAAGAGCTAGAGCTTTATCTCTAGAAGCCAGTCGTGAAAAACATGAGGTGAACTAAAAAGATAAAAGCTAGAAATAGGAACTACTGAAAACCTTCTTGCATGTTCTTTGCAATTAGTTATTGCAAAATGGTCCCCCTAAGTTGTCATTATCAACTTGTTGTTATCTACCTCTATGTTGCTCTCTTTGTGTTAGCTCTAACATATTTTTGGTTCATCCAGACATGTTGTAGCTTGCAGATGGTTAGCATCGACTCATCCAGATTCTTCTAGAGATGGAGTTATCCTCTATGCAAATTTCACCACGGAAACCAGACAAAATGCATATTGTATGATATTCATGCTTGCCATTGTTCTTCACAGCATGGGTTCTTTCTGCAGCAGACAAAAACCTTACAATGAGGCAGATGCTGAAGAAAATGAACAAGTAACCTTCTTCACTGTTTAAAACATTGAGCATCAGCATTTGTTGGTTTCATTGGCATATTTGACCCTTTAAAGTGCTGCCTTTCTTATGTTTTACATTGCCTAAAGATTTTTATGCCCATAGCCTCTCAGTTTGTTTGGCCCTTTTGTCTTATTTGAGCATTTTCAGGCTGAAGAAATTGAGAGGCGAATTGCTCGAGAAACAAAGGCTGAGCAACATATCCATAAACTTCTGCTTCTTGGTATGGTTGAATATTTATCATTTATATAAATATCATGAATATTTAGGATATTAAAGCGATGCCTTCAATCAAGATAGATGGTATTGAGAATTCAAATTAGAAGCAGGAATGTGTATTTCTTATTTGTGCTTGTGGCCTATGCTTTCCTAGATCAGTTTATTGGAAATAATGACTAGATAATAGCAAACTTGCAATTTCATGCACTCATTGCCGATAAACCTAGATGTTGTATACTTTCAATGATCTGAATCTGTTTTCTTGCTAATTCTTCCTAGTTTCACACTAATAAAAGAATGCATATTCTTGGTATTGAAGAAAATGGCTGGGAAAGAAAATTAACTGATGATGCAGAAAATTAGTACAGATTCCATGAAGGTTAATTGATAGACTTGTACTTTCTGGAAGAAAGAATTATGAAAATGCCTGAAGAGAGCCAGAAGATCTTGGCACACCCATGCCTCTTCCTGAAAGAAGATTGAAGATAAGCAGCATGTATGTATGTGTCTACATACTCACATGCATAATACATGTGTGTGTATGTATGCATGTGTCTGCATGTAAAAATGGCATTCTTTCCCACTTTTCTTTCTTTCTCCTTTTTCGGGCTGTGATGAGGAAAGAGCTCTAGTTAGTAGTGATGGGTCTGAATCAGGGCTTGTTGGCTATTGGAAAAGTTAGCATCAGTGTAAGCACCAAGATTCGAATGCGGTGGTGTCGTGGCCTTATGGATCCATATCTGGATGCAGTGGCATATGGTTGTGCTGTTGCTGAATTGTATAGCAGAGAGTGGAGCAAGGAACTGAAAAGAGATACTTTGTTATGTAGCCATTAGAGATTACCAGCAACTCCAAGAGAGTTACATGAAGTTGGGCCTTATATATTAAAGGAGCATGGCTGTTGCAAATTCTGCAACTTGGTGTATTGGAACATTTACATGTGGTATTTAATCCCGATAATAATTAAGAGATGATGGAGGATTAAGCTGGGTAGGAGGATGAGTGATGCTGAAGTGCAATTGATCTCTGCATGACATGCTTAATAGTTTGATAACGAATCTCTCTTTGGGTGTGCCTATCCTTAATGACATATCCTTGCAGTGATGGAGTCAAGATTTTGGAGCTTATAAATAGTTTGTCAAGAGTTGCCATCTCAATGATTTTGTTGGCTTGAGAGTAAATATCCATGGATGGTCATGGGAACTAGAGTTTGGGAAGTGTTGGTGCAAGGAAATTGAAGGAAGGTTTTGTGGTTAAGGAAAATTGTGATTGGGAGCTGCACAGGTTCGTGCAAGTTGGTCTTGCTGGTTTCAGACTATGATGAATGAAGATTTTATGTTTGTTTTCCTAGTATTGACAGACAAGGAAGATTGCTTGTGTGCCTTCTTGCTTTCTGCAATGCCCATTCCTTGATTTTTTGTAGATTCAAGTTTGTTTGAAGACTTGTCCTACATGACCTATACCATCTTCGTTGCATGCGGGCAAATTAGTTGGCTTTTCCTTGTTCTGTGATCAGCTAGTGCAACTTTTGTTCCTCTAATTCCTCTCATTCTTAAACTTTTCCTCTCTAACATCGCTATAAATTCTCTAGTGTATATTCACTACAATAATTTACGTTGTTAATATAGAAATGTTCTTCTGACTTTGCAACTTATTACCTACAGGCATGAACATGCAGAAAACCTTTTTATGCTTATAGTCATAACTGTTCTATTCTTAAAATATAAAGATATAAATGTGATAGTCTAATAGATAACAAGTGACGTGCTGAGTGGTACTGTCTCCAACTAGCTAAGTCTTACCATAACTTTTTAAAAATTCATTTCAATGTGTTCTGAGCCTGAGCATAATAGCCAGTTACGCTATTTCATGGCCTTCATCTTTGACAAAAGAAAGCACCACCCATTTACAAAATTATGATAAATGCTAAATAACAGGAATAATCTGAAACTGATATATAAGTTCTAGATTCATGTTTTTATATTTCGCTCTTCTTGATTCGATCCCACTATCTGTATTCATTTGTAACTTGTATTTTTGCACATATGTAAGGTGATCCTTTCATTATCTTATTATGTTGATGATTTTTTTCTTTTTTGATTCGAAGGTGCAGGAGAATCAGGAAAATCTACAATTTTTAAGCAGGTCAGATAATTGATTCCATGACATTATTTCTGAACAAAATTAATTTTGACATGTCTCGTGGTTAAATTTTCTTCAGATAGAACTATTTGTTCAAACTAACTTCATTAAATATAATGACTGGATTTTTTTTCTGCATTTAATTCTGGCATTTTTTTTTCAGATAAAACTACTCTTTCAAACTGGCTTTGATGAGGCAGAACTTAGAAGTTATACATCAGTGATCCACGCTAATGTGTATCAGACAATTAAAGTACGCAATACTGAAAAGGGTGTGTTTGTTTGTTTCACTTATTCAAGTAAAGTGTCAAGAGCTTGGAAGAGTTGAAAATTCTTTCAGTGTGATCGCTCATATTCTTTGCTTTCCTGAGGCTAAATTACTTGGACATAAACAGATATTATTTGATGGAGCAAAAGAATTGGCACAAAATGAATCAGACTCATCGAAGTATGTTGTATCCTGTGAAAATAAGGTCTGTTTATGCCTTTCCTTGTTTTAAACTGTCTCTTGATTCTTCATGCATATCATACTTGCATGCATGACATGCCCACAAACAAGAGACTAGGAGTTGAGCTATTATCTACATTTGTCTACTTGTGATTTTGTCTTGAGGACTAAGCCTAAGAGCATTGTTCACTAACGGGAATTTCTTGCTTACACCATAACTTAGACCAGGAACTTGATCATGAGCACTTAATGTGAGAACAATATGTAATCCACATACTTTTTCAGACTGTAGTGCAGTCAAGCCCAATACTGTATCATTGTTCTTTGGACACCTAGCTAACATCATGCTGACCAGAACTTGCCTAAATTGCCTTATGCTTTATATTTCATCATATTCGCACTAATCTTATAATTGCTATGTATATGAACTCCCAGAACTCTAGGAGTTTGGGATACGTCTACTGTTTCATTAGTTTTAATCCATAAATACTCTGAAATTGATTTTTGATAACTGGCAAACACTTGCTGCATTGCTGAAAGCATGTTCATGCCTTGATTTTCTTACTCCTCTACAATGTTTTTTTTTGCAATGCTATAGTCTTTAAGTGAAAGACACTTCTTTGTAAGAGAGGTCAGGTGTTTAGCATCATGATTGTCATCTACTTGCATAGATTTTCTTTTGTTTATTTTTGTGTGGTTTGGTCTAAGTCTAGAAACACTGTGATCTCTTTGACATCAGGATGTTGGAGAAAAACTATCTGATATTGGAAGCAGGTTGGATTATCCATATCTTACTAAAGAGATTGCAAACGAGATAAAAACTTTATGGAATGATGCTGCTATTCAGGTAAATTCTCGCGCATGCAATTATCATGCAATGGTGAAATTTTCATAATTCTATTTGTAGATGGGTCATAATGCTCATCTAATCATTCTTGATTGTTGATCTTGTATATTTGCAGGAAGCTTATTCTCGTGGAAATATACTGCAAGTTCCTGATTGTGCTCAATATTTCATGGAGAATTTGGAGCGATTATCTGAGACAGATTATATTCCGACAAAGGTTTAGTATATGCAAAATTACTCTGCCCTTATGTCTCAGTTCAATATTGTTAAAATTGATACTGCAATTCTTTTCTAGTTTTGTTCAGAGCATTTTGATTATGCTTCTGCATGCCTCTGCTTTTTCATGTTATCAGAAATCATGTTGTAGAAGTGGAATTCACTGATCTGTTCAGAAACCTTTCATTTAGTCATAATTGATGTAAAGGGTGGTCTATATTTCCCAAGTGCGTTTCATATTAATTTAATGAGCTCATGTTTTAAATCCAGTTTGAGCTAGGTTGATAAGTTGTAACAGATGAAGGGATATCTTATTGTTGCCATTTCTGGGATTATTCGATTCCAAAATATACAGTGGAAGAATTTAGGGTTCACAAAGGGAATTAGAATGGAAGGCAGATTGAGAATTGTGAGGAGAAGGTTGGACAGGAGGCTAAATATACATTGCAATGTTAATTCGAACCAGTAGATAAGCTGGATAAAGAGAAAAATAAACCTAGAGTCGTGGGCAGAAGGGGTTATTGCTTATAGTATGGGACCTGAAGTTCCATAGGTTGGGTACATAATCTTAAGAATATAGGCCGGAAAGGAAATGTTAATTAATTGTTCTTTGGTTTGTGACAAATTTTGGAGATTATTAGGTGATATTGGATTAGAGGTAGATTGTTTGGGTGATATTAGCATTGTTAAAGGAGTTTAAACAGCTTTTGGATTTTTGTTACCAAAAAAAAAAGTTTTGGATTTCTGTTATAATTTGACAAACAAAAGCAAATGAGCTCTTAAGGGCCTTCATGAACATAAATTTGGTTATTACGTTCTTGCATTCTTGGATTAGGCTCAAATAGGTTAGAGTAAATGGTTAGATATTCATCTCTGTAAATTTTAGCCTCCTTGTGGTCAGGGTAATTCATACTTTACATGAAATTCTGATACAGAGGGCAAAATTGTTATTTATCTTGATATCCTTTGGAGCCTTTTGTTATAATTTCTATTTAATTTGTTTCTCTGCTATTCATCTATAATTCAATTTGGAATCACTTTTATGAATGGCAAGTGGACGGTGGTTGCCTATTGGCTGTACTTTTGTAAGGAGACTGTTTTTAAGTCTATCTTCTCTTCAAGAGTTGCACCAATCATCTTTCAGCAATATAGTGATGCAAGATAGTTGATCTTTCCTTGGACTTTTCTCATTATGCTTCTTTCACACCCTGGATGTTGCAGGAGGATGTTCTTTATGCCAGAGTGCGAACAACAGGAGTTGTAGAGATCCAATTCAGGTGGTCTTTTTGCTTACCGTATCATTTCAACAAATAATTTTTTGCTTCTTCATATCATCTCATTTATGTATCGATGAAATAGTGATCTAAAGTTTTCCTTGAGGCTTAGCTTGATAATTTCTGTGAGTGGTTGTCTATTATTTAAATAGAATTCTGAAACTGAATTTTGAGTATGATAACCTTGTGATCTGTTGACCCATTGTTTTGAAAATTTCTACCTATCAACATTTACCTTCTATAATATGTATTATGTATTCTATGATTCCATTAGTTTTATGTAAGGTGAAGATGTGCATGTTTCATGTTGTTCTCATCTCTGATTTTCTGGTTAATGCACTTACTCCTTACTGTATTTATTTATTTATTTTTTTAAAGTTATCACCCTCAAAAACTTATTTATTTTGTTAATACTTGTCCTAAAGAGTAAAATATTATGGGTGTTTGACACGAGTTCTCAAATTATTTTGACCTGTCCATGTTTATTAAATGGAGTTGTCTTTCTGCAGCCCTGTAGGAGAGAGTAGAAAAAGTGGTGAAGTTTATAGGCTGTATGATGTTGGAGGCCAGAGAAATGAGAGGAGAAAATGGATCCATCTGTTTGAAGGTGTTAGAGCTGTAATTTTCTGTGCTGCAATTAGCGAGTAAGTCTTCAATATCCTATATTATATGAATCCTGCAAAGCTTTTCTTTTAAATTTAAAGTTTTCATGATATGAAAATTCTTGAGTTCTTTGATATCGTAAAACCTCCACTTTGCATTTGACAACTTTAAGGGTATCACTTAAACGTTAACATCGAATATCCATGTTATGTCAGAGTTATAAGTGCAGTCAAAGTGCCTCTAGTCACGTGCTTATGGGGCCTCCAATGTTTTTTTCGGAAGCCTGTCTTCTGATTAAATATGTCTTCTTTTTTGGCTGCTGCTATTTGCTTTTTTAAGGCATACATTTTGACTGTTCTCTGTCCTAAGTAACTGCTGTATGCTTATGTTAATCCATGAGTTGGAATGGCAGTTTACCTGTGGCACACTCAGATGTTAATATAGTAATAATATGTACTTGGGGGCCACTGGATTGGGCAATGCATTTATTCCATGCATGAATGTTTTGACAAACAAGGTTCCTTTTTATTGAGAGTGGCTTTTACAGGTATGATCAGATGCTTTTTGAGGATGAGACGAAGAATCGGATGATGGAGACGAAGGAACTCTTTGACTGGGTCCTGAAGCAAGCATGCTTTGAGGTCCTTGTGTAGCTTCCTTCGAACTTTCTAGTCTTTATTTTAGAATTCGGTCTCTTGTGTGCCCTTTCTAATGTCCATAAATTGCCTTGAGCAGAAAACATCGTTCATGTTATTCCTTAACAAGTTTGATATATTTGAGAAGAAAGTTCAAAAAGTAAGAGTTCTACTGCTGATCATCTGTCAAATATATGCATTTATGCAAAGACACTGATATTTTGTCTTCCACAGGTCCCCTTGAACGTTTGTGAGTGGTTTAAGGATTATCAGCCCATGGCATCAGGAAAGCAAGAAGTGGAACATGCATACGAGTAAGTAGTTTGGCATTTTAGAAATGCAATGGCTGATCATCCAAATCCATTTTAGGATGCCTATGACATTTTACTAGAAGAATTCATATCATAGGAATAAAGAGATACCACTGCATATCTGTGTGTAAAGAAAATGGGCTTTCCAGATGAATTATGTGCTCTATAGGGATTCTTTGTGTTATCATTTTTATTTCTTTAACTATTCTATAGAACTTCTACTGTTAAATGAGGTTTCAACATGGTTTGTTGGTTCCATCATTTGTTTGAATCATTTGATAAAGGGGAACCATACTTATCAAATGCAGCTGTACTCATTTCCCAAGTTGTATTCCAAGTCTCTGTCAGTTATATGAGGACAGCAGACTCAAAGGTAACATGCCATTTTGTAAATAACTGGACTAAATTACTTAATGAAATCATAATGTTTAGTTCTGCAGAATGCAGCAACATACTTCAATAATTCTTTGACTTGATATTTTTGGTCATAATGGACTTCCTTACCTCCTTGATTATCGGTCAGTACTGCATCATCTCAAATAACAATGTATGTGTTGGAATGGAGAAATGGACAAAGTCATCTCTAAATAGGACTAGAGCTGATGAGTGGAATAGAAAGAGAGGTGCTTCTGCCATGCGAATCATGACTTGATGACATTCAAGAAAAAGGTAGGATGCTAATGAAGTTTTGTGTTATGTGCTTCAGAATGTTGGCAACTGAAATATACTGACATAAATATGACAAATGTGGGAGAGTTACAAATGTTGAAATGTAGGTGTGGCGGATTTAGGAAGAGCAAGGTGAGAAGCTGGTGAGAGGAATGAGGCACAGGGTTTGCCTAGCCCCTCAATTGTGGAGAAAATGACTAACCTTTTGAGATTGTATTGGCATGTATCATGGATATCTATGGACCTTCTTAGCCAGAATCTTCTACCTTGTGACTAGGGTAATACACCCACTTTGGAATCTTTCTGGAATCTTGAACCTGCACCTGCTTCTTAAATACTTCTTTCTTCAAGTGTTTCTAGAATATCCATTTTCCAGCAACCTTTATCTGCTCAGGCAACTGAGATATGGACGTTAGAGACTTAGTAATAGGAGATACCAGAACATGTGTAGATGTGAAGAAGTGGATAACCCTTGGTAAGAGTAAATAGAAAGGGTTCTTCAAGGCAAATCCTATCGGCAATCATAAAGCTTGATCTATGCTTGTAGCTGGTGCACTGTTGGAACTGCGTATTTCCTTCAATTCACATATGTCCTATAAGAAATAAAATGTGAACTTTGTATTTATTTACACATGCACGTGTCAAACTTAATTTATGGCCTTTTCTTTCTCTCATCTTTACTTTCAATTTCACATATTTTGTCTCAATATCTAAGCTTCTGGCAGGTTTGTGAAGAAGAAATTTGAGGAACTTTACTTTCAAAGTACCAAACCAGAACGTGTGGACCGTGTCTTCAAGATCTACAGGACAACCGCCTTGGATCAGAAACTTGTAAAGAAAACTTTCAAGCTGGTTGATGAGACCTTGAGGAGGAGGAACCTCATTGAGGCCGGCTTATTGTGAGCACTCCTTTCCGAACATTTTGTGAGCTGATCGAGAATTTTGCTACCTATTTGTATTTCTTTTGCCCTAAATGAAATCCTTCGTATATCCTCCACCGGTAAAGAAATTGAAGCCTTTGCATCTGTTTGTTGCCATTAGATTTATTGTTCAATTTTCCCGAAGATCCTTCATTTGGCTATACTTGAATGTACATCATTTTTCCCCGCTTTTATTTCCTGATGTCAGGGTTCTTAGACATGAATTTGTACTTGAACAGAGCCTGGATCACTTTATCATTCTCTGATTATATTTTCTCAATATACATATGTTCTCAAATTGTCCAAAGAATTGTGTGATGAGACAACTTCCGTGTGTATAGAGGTGAACCAACTTTCCTAGACCCTACTTGCTGATTTTAATTTGTGGAGTCATCAGAATATATCCTACTTTCATCCAATGCAGCGGCCGCAAATCTGTCAGTGTGTTGCATGAAATGTAAGACCTCGCTTCTGCCACACCAGACGATCGAATATTTGGACCAGCAATAAATTTTACTCTTGCCCATTTCGTCCAGAAAATGGGATTTTTATCCATAGGATTTCCAAATCCTTTGGGCCAATACTTATTTTTTTTTTTTTTGGTAAGTCAGAATATATTAATGAAAAGCAGAGGAGAAAATGGGCCAACCACAACAGAGACAACCCAAAAAAGTGGCCCAATCAGAAACTGACAAAACCCAATATGATACAAGAAATCGACACCCAAAATTAAAGAATATAACATGCTGGTTTGTACAGAGAAAGGATCAGTTGCTTGAAGATCCAAGGTTACTTCCAACAGACAGGTGAGCAAAAAGTATAAGCATGAAGAATGGTTAAAGAGATAGGTGGACAGTATAATATATGGAGGAAGAAAGCAGCATGCTCTTAAATAATATTAGCAGAGAGGTATTGCTGGAGACTAAGTGAAACAATTGTTAAAGAAGTTTGTTCCATAGAAGACAAAGCAAAGTCAGTTGTGTGAGACCATGAACCTGATAATAGCTCAGATTGAAACTTAGCGAAACTCCCCACAGACAGCTCCAATGGTATCCTTCTGACATCCTTCAGGAAGACAATGTCAGTAGGAGGTACCTGCACAGAAATAGAAAATACTGCCCATGACTGTAATTTAACTGATTCTTCCCCTCAGTCATCCAATATGTCAACAAAGGATTCTTCTTCAGATGAATTAGCTTATAGGGAAGAAGCTGCACATAGGTATAAGAGCACAAAAACCATAAAAGAGCAAAATAAATGTTGTAATTATTGAACTCAAAGTTGACATAGGTCCAACAACAATTCATTTGATCCTAATAGTTGATCTGGAAAAATAGGATCAAGATGTATCATTAAGTGGAAAATATCATCCAAACATAACGTATCAGCATCATTATCGTTCAAAAAGAGTGCCCCTATAATCAAACAAAAGAATATCCATAAACTTAGATCGTAAGTGATGCCAATATTAAATTCCATACTCCTAGCTTTATTGGTCAGGTAATCAGCAGCTCTATTAGCTTTCCGGAATATATGGTGACCCAAAAATTTGAATGATGTGCCTCCAAGCATTCAAATCCTACAATAAAAGATGGAGCAACTTATCCATTTTAGATTTTTGTTTCAATCATTGCACCACCGACCAAGAGTCACTCTCCACCCATAGGTTCGATATATGGAGCTCATGAATAGCAATCCTGTATCCCATCCAGGCAACTAGCATTTAAGCACTAGGAACGGAAGAGGGTGACAATTTCTTACTTCCAGCTCTCAATAGTTTCTCAAAATGGCCCCAAATAATGCAGGCAGCTGCAAATCATCAGAAGTAATGGAAGCATCAAAATTCAGCTTTAGGACACTCATTGGAGGAGGAAGCCAACCACCAACTTTGGAATCATAGGTTGCAGCTGAGTTGAAATATTAGCTCTCCAGTTCAATGGTATGCCCCCAAGTTGCATTGAATATCCCTATCTCACAAAATTCGACAAATTATACGTGGCATCCCTAAGAGTTTGGAAAGGAGGAGATAGTACATAATGGAACAGCCTCTGATTACGAGCTTTCCATATAGCCCACATCATACAAACAAGTAATTGCCTCCTCCCACGGTCAAGATGAAAATCAAATATAATCTGCTCAATGTACTCCAGAGAAGTTGGATATAAATTTAAGCTTGTAATATTGTTAAAAGTTTTCCAACAATCTTTAGCATAAGCACAATTAACAAATATGTGCTGACAATTTTCCACCATATTAACGCACTGTCCACAATAAATCTGTTCTGCTGGAATAATATTGAAATGATATAGTAATTCTTTTGTTGGCAACCTTCTCCATATTAGTTTTCATCAAAATATTTTCACTCTGAAAGGGACCTGAAGCTGCCATAGTTTCTTAAAATAGCCATTATGACTACTTCCTGAATTTTAGTGCAACAATACATTAACATCTTTCAACCTCACCTTATTAGCTGCTGTAGGCTCCCACTGTATCTGATCCTTCCAATCTCCCAAGGATAAAAGAATTGCTTCCATTTTATTTTTAATTCTGTAGGTAACAGTTCTGATAACATGGTATCATTCCATTGTCTGTCTGATATTATCAAATTCTGAACCTTTCATTGCACATCCATATTAAGGACTATTGGAGACATAGCCAATGGCACAGTAGAAATCCTGAGATCATGCATAACATTAATATCCATTCCAGACCCAATAGTCCAAATAAACTGAAATTGAACTTTAAGACCTTGCTCAACAATCCTACTCTATATAGTTAAACACCTCGATGGTTTAGTATAATTATGCCGATTTCTTAAAATATATGCTTGGCAGTGACCAGTCTCGCCCATAAGAAATTCGGATTTAAAATCAACCGAGCAACTATTTTTTTCAAAAAAGCTTTCTTTTTCTAAACAAGCAAAGATAATCCAAGCCCACTACATTGCTTCAGAGAGCAATTTTTTTCCCATAAAAAGGTTCTAAACTTTTTCTCAATCCTCTCTAAAATAGCAATTGGAGTCTGTATGGATGCCAAACGATAGAGAGATAAGGAGGATAAGATTGATTGTAGCAAAGTTAATCTTGGAGGATAAGATTGATTGCAGCAAAGTTAATCTCCCAGCAAACTATAGTGCCTTCCATGTCCAACTTTCAATTCTTTTAGCATTTGCTTTCAATAAAAAATTAAAGTCTAACACAGTCGGTCAATCTCTGGACAATGGTACCCTAAATACCTCCAAGATGTTATCTTTTCAGTCATATGCAGCATATTATATATACATCTTCTTGTTCTCTTCTGTGTTGAGGGACTAAAAATAATATAAGATTTATGTTCATTAACAACTTGCCCCAAAATTAAACAATAAGTCTCCAAAATTGTCATTATTCAAATATAATCTTTTGTTGCTCTCACCATAAGTAAATATTATCTATATAAAAAAAAATGAGACAAATGAAGTTTATTTATTCCCACCTTGTAAAGTCTTAAGAGATTCTATTAAACTGTCTGAGCAAGTATCTTAGGCAACATTTCAGAGCTCAAAATGCAAAGATAAGAAGAAAAGGGGCATTCCTGTGGCTGGTTGAAACTTTCAGACAGGCCCTAAGAAACTAACCCAACAACCATACAAAGTTTTGGGTGCAGCTATGCGACACCGGGCTCCTCATAAAAAACAATCTCATGACCTGTCCATGTCCATCTTGGTAATCCATCACATAGCCTGTCGTTGCGTAACTCCACTCTTAACGCATTGAACTGGAAGTGGTTCCATCTGGTGCCCAACACTACATCGGGATCCAGCATCCAACCGAACAACCAACCGTTGCGCAGGAAAGGGACTCCACTAGTTTCTTGGCCATGACTCGTTTTGATTGTATTTGTCTACGAAAAGACTACTAGAGAATTGCAGGTGGTGCAAAATACCACTTTAGAATTTTAAATTTACTACAACAAGACAATCGAAATATAAAAAAGGTCTCTAGGTCTTTGATAATGTCCCCATCTCCGAGAAGCAAGTGCTTTGAGTTCCACCGCCGAGCACATGGATTTAGTTGATGAATGAGAAAAGTCCTAAATCCTTTCATGGAACCTAGAAGCTTCAAATAGTTAACATGTTTGAATTAATCGCTCAATTACCAACATAGGTGGTCAAGAAATGTTTATCTTGATTCTTGACAGCGATTTGCTATAAGATGATTCATTAATTTGAACACAAAATTCGTCACCTAAACTCATCACTTAAATAGGTAAATTGCCACCATAAGCTCTTATTTTGGGGAAAAGTTGTGCCCGACGATGATCACACCATTTCATGGTTCAATGCAACAAAGGGCCCTTGGATTATTTCTTTGAGAAGCAACAAGCACGTTTATTTCTTTCGTTTGTCTCTTTCTTCCTTCCCTTCGAAGCGTATCTGTAGTCGGCCTTCTGAACCGCCAAGAGCTTAAGATGCACAAAACTAGAGCTTAAGATGCACAAAACTAGGGGGAATATAAAATATTTGTTCCGGTAGGAAGCTTTCAGCATAAGCATTTTTTGGAAACGCACCACGAATTCATTCGCTTGCGCAATAAGTACTACTTTGAAGGCATTATAGGCTAATTCTTCGTCGAGGATCCATTTGGTTGAGCTAAGTTAGATTACGAAATAATTTCATAATTTTAAAATTATTTATTAAAAAATAATTATAAAAAAATTTAATTTTACTATCTTGATTGATAGAAAAATTATTTCAAAATTAATATTAAAAAATTACTATATTTAATTGAAGATAAAGCTAAATTTATAAATATATCGGTTAATATAAAATAATTTTTAATATTATGATAATATTATCATTTCTAATCTATTTTTACATATGTTGCGGCCAACTCCCTCATCGTCTGTCGTCGAAAATGAGCACCTGCAAAATGAAGTCCACACTGACCGAAGTTATCTCCGACGGAGACCCTCCAATGCTTAAATCAGAGAGGGAGACCGGACAACAGCAATTAGAATGAAGATGGTGGCAGAGCACAGCGTAAAAGTGGCTTACCGAAACTGTTGCTTTATCCCTCTTTTTATAGAGTAGATGGTCGTAACCGTCGGATATGGTCCCACATTTGGTGGCGTAGAATCACAGGACGGTAATCTCGTAGTGGGTTATTAATCCCCACGGATTACACCGCGATATCAGTGGAGTAACCGTCCGTGATGATTATGATATATATGAATGAGTCAGCCGACTATGCATCGGGGGTCGACCGTCGGTTAGTAACTCTGAAATACCGACGGCCAAAGTAATCTGTTGTCTGTAGAGTCCGAACATTGGCCGCTTACCGATCCGGAGTCGGTGAGGGGTGTTCGGTTGGTTGGTTGAGGGTAGTGTCGGCCTATTTAGTCGATACTCGGTCGGTAATCGCTTTCAAGGTCGTCTGTTTGTGGGGCTAGAGTCGGGTGTCGGTCGGTCTGCGCTGGAGATTGATCGATTTATGGAGGTCGGTCGGTTTATCCCAACAGTTGCCCCCCCCACTTCTGAGTCCAATGATGAGTTGCCGCATGCATAGCCACGTGGTCAGTTGCTTTGGACGAAAGGAGTTGTTATCTGTCATGTCGAATCCCGACTCTGCCGTCACATTCTTTGGAGTACGGCCGATCAACCACTTTGTCGTCTTTGAGCTGTCATATCGACAGGAAGATCTGGTGTCAGACGTCGTTTGCAGAAGGTGAGCCGGCATCGTCGATTTAACTCTAGCTTGTAGATTTCCACCACGTGTCGGGGCGTCATTGGGTCAGAGTTGTTCACTCGGATGGAGGTGACGTGGTTCAATCTGATGCAGGTGCATCGAACTGTCGGGTCGATGATGGATCCAGATGCTTCCACATATTGTCATCCGACGTGGTCTCGATCTGACCGCTTTCATCTAGGCCGTCGTGCATTCCTCTATATAAAGGAGCCGCTGTCAGCCAGGTACCCATCCTTCATTTTGTCTTTTCTGATGGGAGAACTCTGTCAGAGAGCTGCCCTCGTGCGAAAACTATCCCTTGTCGCTTTCTTCCTAGTCTCGAGTCCTTGAATAGTTTCTTGATGGGTGAGGTTCTTGTAGGGGTGGTTGGTTGGAGATTTTGGCCAACGACTTCCTATCGGGCCCGGAAGTTTTTTGTTATTGGATCCGTCCATTGGTCGGTTTCGAAAGCGGCATCGTGCTTGGGGTCGATGTCGGCTTTTCACTTCTGATGCCGATGATGGGGTCAACGACCCGTTACCGTATATCCCGCATTTTCGTCTTAGCTGCGCAATCAAGGTCATCTTCGTCGGTGGACGAAAATCTGAAGCCCACCTCTAGCTCCTTTTTCAAGAAATGTGCGGTCGTCGCTCGGGCTTCGACGAGGAGTGGATCAGGCTGTTGATGGGGTTGGCCGGGCAATGTGATCGATCAATCATCTTCGCAGTTTAACTCGAGTCGTACCATCTTCGAGCTGGAAGGTGAAGTTTGTTGGAAAAGCTGATCCAAGATGGGCCTGCCGACTTTTCAGTGGAACAAAGGGCGGCGATGAAGATTAGTCGGTGCTTCTGATTTTTTTTTGTAAAGAAAGATGTGTAATTAGACTTCGGTCCAATTTTGTAATCCTTCTTTTGATAATGAAAATACTTTTTTCTAAAATGCTTTTCTGTATCGTCGAATTTGTAGTGTCTGCTTGTAGAACAATCTCTGAATGTAGATCGTAGATCTGACTATTTCGCAAACTTTGTAGAATCTGCTAGTCGTGTAGTGTCCGACGTATTTAGTTAGGATAACGATGGTAAGTCGAATATCCATTATCTGAAGTTTGATCGGATTTATTCGTCGTATTGTTTGATAATCGGTGGCAAGCCAAATATCCCTCGACTGACCGTGGCCATGTCGATATAGTTCCAATCCGACTTTGGTCGTCTTGGCATTTTGTCTTTCTTAGTTGATACTAAGTCGGCAAATTAGCCAGCTGCTTTAATGGAGAGCCGACTATGAGGGCAGCACGGCTTTTGTGGAGAAAAGCTGCGTCGCCGGTGCTGGCCTTCAGTTGAGGTCGATAAGTCGGTTCTGCAAGGGAACCGGAATGTAGTCGGTGTCGAGATAGTCGATCTTCTGATTTTTACAGTGAAAGCTGAAGCACAGTCGATGTCGAGATAAAGTCGGTCTTCTAGCTTTTTATAGTAAAACTGAAGCACAGTCGATGTCGAGATAAAGTCGGTCTTCTGGCCTTTTATAGTGAAAGCCGAAGTAAGGTCAGTGTTGAGATAATCGATCCTCTAGCTTTTACAGTGAAAGCCTGCATACTTGATGTCGCTTTAAAATTACAGTCGGGATGTCGATTTTTACAAGAGGATCAAAATATAGTCGACACTAAAGCAGTTGATTCTCTGAGTAGTTGCATTCGGAAGGAAGTCGAGTAGAATAAAACATCCGTCATACTTTTATTAGTTAATTATCGAAACAACAACAACATCACCGTGAGGAGTTTGAATTTCCCAAACATCCTCTTTTGAAAAAATTATTACATTGAGATGTTGTCGTTTTGCTGACTCTTCTTTGGGAGTTATCCCTCTGTTCAATCGTCCGGAGATTATATTGATGATTCCTGCAGTCGGCTGATTATTTACAGCTTCCTCAGTTAGCTAGAGATTGAGTCGGCGGATCCCTTCGATACTTCTTGAGGTAGCCTCGTCGTATCAGGGCCTCTATTTCATCTTTGAGCTGCATGCATTGTTCGGTGTCGTGGCCGTGGTCACGGTGAAACCGGCAATACTTCTTTCAATCGTGGTTCTTCGTTTTCATTGGTGGAGGGTACCGTAGATATTCCGTCCCTTCGATCTTCATGAGGATCTGTGCACGAGAAGCAGAAAGAGGAGTATAAGAGTCATACCTGTTATACATCGGCCTTGGATTCCGTTGTCGGGGTGAGGCTTGCTTATTAGTCGGGAGCCTACTTGATTCGGCTGGAGCCCCACTCTTCTTCTGCTTCTTCTCCTGACCTTTGCTTTCGGTTTGGCATCGGTCAGAAGCTCCTTCGTCCGCACGTATGTATTTGTACGTGCGCTTCAGAAGTTCGACATAAATTCGAGGGACAGTCTTGTCCAGTGAATACGTGAATCGAGACCCTCTCAGATCTCTTTCATGGCCGATATGACCATGTCTTCATTGAGGTCCCTGATCTCAAGTGTGGCCGCGTTGAATTGGGCCACAAAATCTCGAAGTGTTTCGGTCTCTCCTTGTTTGATCAAGAAGAGACTATCCGAGGTTCGTGACGACCACCGATTGGTACTGAAGTGGGCCATGAAGGAATGTTCCAGCTATCCGAAAGAGTGGATGCTTTCCGATCGAAGCTCGAAATACCAGGCTCGAGCAGCTTTCCGAAGTGTGGCTGGGAAGCCGATGCATAGAAGGGCATCGGTTGCCCCTTGGATTGTTATGAGAGCCTTGTAGCTCTCAAGGTGGTCAACTGGATCAGTGGAACCGTCGTAGGACTCGATGTGCGGCATCTTGAACCGACTCGAGATCGATTCATCCAAGATAAGTCGGGAGAGAGGTTGGGCGGTACAAAAGTCGAAGTCATTCGAAGACTTTTGACCGTCCATCTGAAGCTGAACGAGTCGGCGATCGATATCCTCGAACTTACGTTCGTAGTCATCGAGCCGTCGGTGGTGGGAGACTCCAGGGGTTAAACTTTCGATGAATTAGAGGGAAAGGCAGACGCTGTTCGCGGTCGTTTTCTTCCAGGTCCGATCCAATTGGGAAGGAGAGGGGCGCCATGAATGGTGGGTGGCGCATCGAGAATGCCACAAGTGCCGCCGCTCATCCCGATGAGAGAGCCGAGATGGCCGCTCTGGTGGAGGAGACGGAGATTGCCGCGGATGGTGGCGACTGTGCCTGGATGGCACTGAATGCGCCATCGGTTGCTCCATCGGCGGCTGTGGTGGCTGGGTCTGCTGCTGCTGGAGGCTTCTGACTGCTTCCGTGAGAACGTTCATTTGCTGCACTATCATAGCAATCTGGGCATCCATAGTGACCACGGGTGCGGAGAACTGGACTCTGCTATCGGAGAGAGGGGAGGAGCCTCTTCCCATCGGGAAGAGTATCTCGCCGATCCGATCGCTGTTGATCATTGAGCTCTGATTTCGTTATCGCGAGTTATCTTTCTCCCCTTCCTGGTGCCCCAATCTATTGTGGTCAACTCCCTCGTCGCCTGTCATCGGGAACGAGCATCTGCAAAATGAAGTCCACACTGATCGGAGTTGTCTCCGACGGAGACCTTTCGATGCTTAAGTCAGAGAGGAAGATCGGGCAACAGCAATTAGAATGAAGATGGTGGCAGAGCACAGCGTAAAAGTGGCTTACCGAAACTGTTGCCTTACCCCTTTTTATAGAGTAGATGGTTGTAACTGTCGGATACGGTCTCGCATTTGGTGGCGTAGAATCATAGGGCGGTAATCTCATAGTGGGTTATTAATCTCCACGGGTTACGCTGCGATATCAGTGTAGTAACCATCCGTGACGGTTATGATATATTTGAATAAGTCGGCCGACTATGCATCGGGGTCGACCGTCGGTTAGTAACTCTGAGTCGGTCGACTATGCGTCGGGGGTCGATTGTCGGTTAGTAACTCTGAAATACCGACGGTCGAAGTAATCTGTTGTCTGTAGAATTCGAACATTGGTCGCTTATCGATCCGGAGTCGGTGAGGGGTGTTCGGTTGATCGGTTGAGGGTAGCGTTGGCCTATTTAGTCGATACTCGGTTGGTAGTCGCTTTCAAGATCGTCTGTTTGTGGGGCCAGAGTCGGATGTCGGTCGGTCTGCGTTGGAGATTGATCGATTTATGAAGATCGATCGATTTATCCCAACAATATAATAATTATAATCACATAATTTTTACATAATTTCACCTGTATCTTTACTTTTGTAAAATTTTTTATTGGACGAATATGAAAAGATATTAAAACAAATTCAATGACCACATGTCTACTCCATTTTTTGAGTTTTATCTTTCTCGATATTTTTATTATTATCAATATCTTATTTTACATCTCTATTTATTAAATATATTTAAGATATTTTTGTATTATTACCATTTCGGAATTTATCAATACTAATCTCTCTATTGAATTTATTTTATTCTCTCTCTAAAAAGAAATATAAGATTCATCATTTTTTTTTATCATCTCTTTTCTATTTTTATATACAATATAATAATCTGATATATGATTTATTTTTTTATATTAGATTAATATCAACCAAACAGATCCGGAGAGAATTATAACTCTGGCTACGGTATCAGCTACAAATGTTATTGCTTGCTGTCTTAGTTGTGGCTACGATAATTTGTGATGAGCCATATGTTTGTTCCTGCTAGTTCATCTTGACTAGAGAGGATTGAGACGGCAGGTATTCAATCGGTATATCCTTACTATTTGCGGGCTTTGTGCTTGGACACTTCTTTCATAATTATTATTATTTTTAACATCACATATGCAAGTATGTTTTAATCTTTTATTGTGGGATTCTTTAAGGCGCGTCTGCCATTGCTCATGCCTTTTAAAAAGCTGCTCACAAAAAAGTCAAAAATTTAGAATGCGTTTGATTCGTCATTAAAAAAATATTTTTTATTTTAATTTTAAAAATAAAAACAAAAATAATATTTGATAATATTATAAAAATAAAAATTAAATAAAAATTAAATAATTATTTATATATAAATAAAATTTTTTATTTTTAAATTTATTTTTATTTTTATTATTTTTGTATATTTAAAATATCAAATCAAAAGTAAAAATTCCAAATCTTCTTTCTGATCAGCCTCTTCACCTCCCCATCCCCTTCTTTCTCCTTTCCTAAACTCTTCTCTTTCATCGAGCTTTTTACCTGCCGTCTCCAAACGTTGCTTTTTACTTATAGCAACATAATTATCAAATATATTTTTATTTTTATTTTTAATAATAAAATAAAAATAAAATATTTTAAAATAAAATAAAAATCAAAAGTATAACCAAACGTTCTTTATTTTTTTTTTAACTTCTTCTACAAACATCTTTTTAATCTTTTTCGTAGAAACACTATATTTTTGTAAAAATTTATTTTCGACGTGATTCTAAAATTATGAAAAAATTTTAATCAATTAAATTTTGGTTCCCGCTCCTATGGCACCCTAGATTTGAAGAGATCCCAATCATTAAGTATTTTTTTTGGATGCGTAATATGGTAGGAATGATTGGAATATCAAAAACGATATTGTTAGCAATAGCAGATGTTGGCTGAATAGGGAATAAGATGGAGTGGATAGGAGTTCATCCGTTGCTTTATGATTTTAAAAATTTTTTGATCATTTTTTTACGATAATTGTTCGATATATCTATCGAAGATAAATAGTACCGTAGATTAGATAGTATCGTTTGTTGTCGATCGTATCGGAGATTAATCAGGACGCTGTGAAGATATGTACGAAGAATATTTCGTGAGATTTTATATATTGATTTTTTGGATTGTACTTGCATAGAATGGTGTGGCTCTCTGTTTGTATTAAAAAATATTATTTATTTTTAATTTTAATAAATTTAATTAATATTTGATTAATTTATTTAAAAGATATGAATTTCTGGTTACCCAGATGAATGAATAAGTACTAAAATGTGTGTTTTTTTTTTTCTCTCTTTTTGTTAATTCTCAAAATACCCTACTCTAGTCACTGTCAGGGTTTTATGCAGGCGTATTCATGGTACGGCCGCGTGAGCGATCCGTGACAGCGATGGCAGGAGATCGGATCATTGGTCCCCGTTAATAACTTCACCCTTCAACTTTCAACGGTCAAGATCAGTAGTATTGTCATCGCAGGATATCCAACGTCTGGAAATGGGACTGATGTACAATTTAGATTGTGCTGGGTAGATATATCATCACAACCCTAACCCTAAATCCCTCTCTCCTCTCCCCATTTCTTCCCCTCCCCTCTCCTCTCCGCCGCCGCAGCGCCGCCTCGACCGCAGCTCGCACGGACGGACGCGTTCCAGTTCCACCGCCCGTCGTCGTCGATTCCACTCGTCGCCGGTTCGCTCTTCTCTCCCTCTGTCTTTCTCCCTCTCTATCACCGCCACGCCCCTCCCTTCTCTCCTGCCTCTCCTTCTTCCCTTCTCACGCCCTTCTCGCTCTCCATAGACACAAGATGGCCAGTCCCTTGGGCTAGGGTTAGGGTTTACCACCATCAGGAGGAGGAAGTTTATCGTGATCATTTTTTTACCCGTAATGTAGTTTGGCCTGATAAGGGCTGATTTGCACCATTTCTTGCTATAGATCCTTCTGTTTTAGGCAATGTGGGAGAGAACGGAAATGCTTCACCCGAGAATATATTCTTATGCTTCTCTTTTTCTAGATTGTTTGCTTTTGTTCTTGTTAAAATGGTTCCATATACTGTGATATGGTATGCATCCGTGTTATATGTCACTTCTCTTTAGTTTACTTTAAAGATCGCTAAAAGTTAAATTTGTTTATCATAGAAAGTGGCGTTTTCACCTAATCTGTCCTTACGTAATCCCTGTCCTGAGATTTCTAGGGCATCGGGGGTCCACCGTTATGAAGCCTCAGGAATGACTGCTGTCACACTAAGTTCATACTCTGGCTATATGCTTGTGGTTGCCATCCAATCTTTGGTTGATGGCATATTATTGTCCGATCCCTGTTTCTTATTTCCACGCAATGACTTGGTATGCCGTTCCTGCTATTTGTTCATACCGATTCTGTTACCATGTCTTTTGTGACCGCTCCCTTGGTCCCCGCTACCCCACCCTCTTCCAAGAAGACAGGAAAAAAAGAAAAGGAAAAGAAATCAAAATGTTGAAATAACCATGACATAAACGTAGGTGATTCTGATAATTAACATTAAATGTATTGAGATCTTACCTTTAAGTTTTTATCCAGGAGTTGCTAAAATCCAGGTTTTCTGTATCAGTGTTCTTGGATCTTTGCTCATGTGCATTTCCAGCTAATTTAACGTAGCCTAACTAATGTCCTTAAATATCTTGTGTGTTGAGGATCCACCATCCTCAAGGCTCAAGAATGCATACTTTGTTACATGTTTATCAAAATTCTTTTGATAAACCTCTCATTGTTTGTTTAGTGGGTGAACCTGCTCATTTTCTAATGTTTGGCTAATTTTACTTTGACTTGGAATCCTAAAGAAAAAATAGATGCAAAATGTCAAGAACTACCCATAAAATTTCAAGAGAACAGATATTAACAAAAGCCTAGATAAGAGAATAAGAGATGAAATTGGTCTTGGTTACTCTCAAAAGAAATTTGTGTTGGTTGGGAGAAGGGAAATGAAAGGAGTGCTCAAATTGAATTTTTTAATTATTTTTCAGTGATCCTTTTGTCGGGGCATTGGCTTAATACCAGAAGGTCGCTTCATCCATGTTTTGCTGGTCTTCCTTGAAAATCATGATTTTGATATTTAATTTGGTATTATAAGTATATGCTTGAGTCGTTGCCAAAGTGTAATTATTATTTTATTATCCATAATAACAGTGGTCCCATTTCTGGAATTGGATTGCTGCTGGAGCTGCTTTTGCAAAGTCTTGAGATTGCACTTGTACAATTATGTCTTTACTATTGCTGCATGCTTGCTATTAGATATTGGCCTCTTATTGTTTGTTTTTGTTGGTCAGCATCAGTTGGTTTTATGCTCTGATATTCCTTTCAATGGATATAGCTCTATTGATTCCATATATGCAGTTGTGTTGTTGTTCCTTTTGATATTTTTTGCGAGCTTTTGTTTTTATATATATATATGGTAATAGAGAATCATTGTTTTATAGATTTCAATATGGAGACTGCGGCTCAAGATTTTCACCCTCGTACATTTTCAATCAAACTATGGCCACCCAGTGAAAGTACGAGATTGATGCTTGTGGAGCGGATGACCAAGAACCTTTCCACAGAATCTATATTTTCCAGAAAGTATGGACTCTTGAGCAAAGAAGAGGCCAGTGAGAATGCTAAACGGATAGAGGATGAATGTTTGCTGCTGCTAATGAACATTTAATAAAGAGCCTGATGGGATGGGAGTTCTGCAGTTCAGCTATATGCCAAGGAAACTAGTAAGCAAATGCTGGAAGTTCTTAAGAGAGGCCCGAGGCCAAAAGAGGATGGAGAAGTGACTGTAGTTAGTGAGTCTCGTGCACCTGGCAAAACTGTTTTCGATATCTCTGGTGGACGTCGGGCTTTATTGATGCTGAGGAAGCCCGGGAACTCCTAAGTCCTCTAACAGAGAAAGCGGATTTGTATACAAAATTTGCTTCAGCAATAGAAGTTTTGGTATTGATGCAGCTCTTGTTGCAGAGCCTATCCTCACATCCCTCAAAGAGCAGCTGAAAGAAGTAGACCTTTCAGATATAGTTGCAGGGAGGCCAGAAGATGAAGCTCTTGAGGTTATGAGGATATTCTCGTCGGCCTTGGAAGGTTGTGTGCTGAGATATCTGAACCTATCTGACAATGCTCTAGGTGAGAAGGGTGTCAGGGCATTTGGAGCACTTCTAAAATCCCAGAACAGCTTGGAGGAGCTTTACCTAATGAATGATGGGATATCTGAGGAAGCTGCAAAGGCCCTGAATGAGCTTGTTCCATCAACTGAGAAGATTAAGATTCTGCATTTCCATAACAATATGACTGGAGATGAAGGTGCAGTTGCAATCTCTCAGATCTTGAAACGTTCTCCTGCACTGGAGGACTTCAGATGCTCATCAACGAGGGTGGCCTCTGAGGGAGGTATTGCATTGTCTGAGGCTTTGGAGGCTTGTACTCGTTTGAAGAAGCTTGACCTCCGAGATAACATATTTGGTGTGGATGCTGGGATAGCCCTAAGTAAGACTGTCGGAAGCTTGCTGGCCTTACTGAAGTTTACCTGAGCTATCTCAATTTAGAAGATGAAGGGGCTGTTGCGATTGCCAATGCTCTGAAACAGTCTGCTCCTTCCCTTAATGTCTTGGAGATTGCTGGAAATGAGATCACAGCCAAAGCTGCCCCAGCATTGGTAGAATGTGTCGTTTCGAAGCAGTTCCTCAGGAAGTTGAACTTGTCAGAGAATGAACTGAAGGATGAGGGTGCAGTTCTGATTGGCAAAGCACTGGAAGGTCATACCCAGCTCAAAGAACTTGATCTGAACACTAATATGATAAGGAGGGTTGGGGCAAGGTGCTTGGTTCATGCAGTGTCAAGTAAACCTGACTTTGTGCTTCTGAACATCAATGGTAATGCCATCTCTGATGAAGGCATTGATGAACTGAAGGAGATACTGAAGGCTGGTAAGAACTCAGTGGGTGTGCTTGGGCCATTGGATGAGAATGATCCGAGGGGAAGGTGAAGAAGAGGAGAAGAGGAGGCAGAAGGAGAGGAGGGTCCTGCAGGAGATGAGGGGGAATTGGAGTCGAAGCTTCAACATCTCAATGTAGATCAGGAGTAAAGATTGCCATTATACTGAGATACAAGCTTCAGTTGTATGACTCAATTTATGCTCTATGGACTGGTGTACTGTGAAATATCTTGAAAATGGCAGTAAACATTTTCTGGCATGTTGACTGTCATTGCTGTCACAGTTGAAGACCAGCTTTTGCTGGTGCTTGACAACTCTATATTAGGTCCCCTGTAGCTTAGGTTTGACCTTTAACATGCCTATGTTTCTCTTATTGTGTTGAATGATTTTGGATTCTCATGTCCCTTGGACTTCTTGCTGTGTTCTTGTGGTTTGTTATCCTGTTGGTCATGATGCTCTTTTGCTTTCATGGTATTTGGGGGGACTACTGCTCATTAAATATGGTTTGTCCTGCTGCTGCATTTCCATCTTAATTGTTGGAGGTAGTTGGCTTCTGCTTTCATGTTATTTGAGGTAATTACACTTTCTATGTAGTTTGTCATTTTGATCTTTGGACTACCAAATATATCGGGGGTCGAGTTTATAATGTCTGACCTGACAATGGGCAAACAAACGTTAAGATGGCATTTGATTGTGTGGGATTATGAATGCTTTAATATATGCATGTCCTGTTAGTACATCTGGCATAGTTTCTGGTGCTTGCCGCGAAGAAAAACTTTTGATGCAGCTTTTAAAAAACCATTATTCAGAACCAACTTTTGGTGGGAAAAAAATGCTGAAGAGAACCATTAACGGTAACCCAAGGTGATGCCGGTGAAAATTCCGGAGTCGAGCATCCTTCGCCTTCAGGAGGCAGTTGATGTGTGGTCCTGATAGGGATAATGGTCATGTTCATAGGGTTGGAATCCTCTCGTGCTGTGTCTATCCAATCCTTACCGGTCCGGTCACTCATTGCGCATTCAAGTAAATTCCTGAATAGTGATTAGTGGGGCTCCACTTCGTGGTCTTCCTAATTTTTTAGCAGCAAGTATGTGGATTATCTAATTAATTTGATTTTTTTTTTCCTAGGCCTCAGATGACCTTTCGACGAGGGACCATACGTAATTAAGTAAATAACAACTGATAAGATATAAGCTACAAAAAGGGTATGGGCCTCGAAGCTGGACGAGGACCCTCCCTCCACCTTTGGCGAGATCAAGGTCTCCGGGTCGTTCACAAACCAGAAAACTAATCGGAAATTGAAAAGGGAAGCCGTGGCTATCTAGAGTTAAACCCCTTTAACTCCTGCGTAGACGCTAATTTTTGGTGACTTCTGTTGGGATATACCGACTAGCCCCGACACCGACCGCATGCCGACTCACCAACGGATCCCGACACCGACCCTCCGACACCGACTTCGCCCGACCGAAACGGGCGCAACGACGGCGACTGTCGATGGGGCTCGG
>KE504633.1:3640864-3663576 GCA_000441515.1 Elaeis oleifera | reverse complement strand
ATTATTTAAAAAATATTATTTTAAATAATAATAAAATATTAATATTAAAATATTAATTATTATTAACAATAATTTGAATAATAATAAGAGCATAACAATATCTGAAAAATAAGATAACAATATTTAAAAATTATTTTCATACAGATTTTTGACTAATTTCAATAAATAATAATTTATTTAAATAATATCATTTGTTTTCTGTAAATATCACAGCCAATGGTTTTTACAATAGCCCTTTTTTTTTTTTTTTTAAAATTCTCACAACAATCCAGCCAAGATGAAAGCATAAATGAATCTTGGAAGGAGCCCTTGGTATCTCCCTACCCAATGAAAGTGGGGCTTAGATTTAGAACCCAATACAACCACCAAAACTTTCACCCAGGGTGCTAAACTGGCTCTTCCCAAACTCGCCCCATTTGCCAATGCTTTCTAGTTCACCCTCTTGCACATGAAACTAGAAAGTCAAAATTGGGATGGTTTCGGAAGGATATCCGCAAACGGCACACCAAGATGACATTCTACTTCATGTAGATCAATTGTGAATACTGCCGTACTTGTCTATCAAGGAGAAAAATTTTTTTATACATCATGGGCAGTATAGAAAATTTGATATGGGGCACATCATCTTATCCGATTGATTCATATAGTCAACTTTTCGTTCAAAATTTTGTATCACGAAAATACTTTTGTTCTTTGAAAAAAATTATGACATCCTATGATATAATATGGTTTAGGATGTTATAATATAGCCTAAGATATCATAATATCGAAGGAGTATTTTTGTCCAACGACTTTTCAATGCGCATTTAATATCTGCAGATCGATTTTTTCATTTGAAAATTTTAAATGACGAAAATATCCTTATTTTTGAAAAAAAATATGACATCATGTGCATATTATGATATTCTGTGCGTATTATGATATCCTGTATTATATTATGATATTCTGTGGATAAAAATTATGACTTTTTGAACCCAGTATGTCATAATATGGATATAACATATCATAATTTTTTCAAAAAATATGGATATTTTGTCATGCAAAAATTTTTAAACGAAAAAACCGACCTACTAGTATTAAATGCGTATTGAAAAATGATGATTACGTGGATTAACCGGACAAGATGGTATGCTCTACGTCGGATTTTCTACACTGCTTATGGTGCACAAAGAATTTCGCCTAAGGGGAATGTCATCTTGCTTTAGTGTAAGATTCATATATGAAACTTGGTTTGATGGATTGAAACAAATGATAAAAAAGATTTGAACCCAGTACCAGCCTACGTGCAATCCTATCGAAGGCCCACAGAATATTAGAAGTGTGCAAACACCAACATGCCAGTCTCGAGGAAAGAGAGCATTCATATGGACAGGGCCAAGCACAGCCCTACACAAGGACGGGACTGGACCGTGTCTTGACAATAGTTGGCTATCTGGAACTACTAATCCATATATTATTGTGTTTTTTGATACAAATCCATGTATTATTGTTCTCCGGCTTCTACTTAAACAAGTCATTTGAGCTATCATTATCCACCAAACCCTACCTCCTCATCTGCAACATACGGCACCTTTTATCAATATGATATATGACTTCGTTGTTCTTATTTTTTCCACCAAATTCAATTCTTTTCTCAATTTCATAAGCTTTTCCTTTATAATCCTTTTGGGTAGCTACAGGAGAGTCAATTGGATCAAACATTACACACGATCATGTTCATAATTTAAGGATTTGGGCTGCATCAGGTTTATTGTATCTTGAGGACCATCTCACCATGGATCCACATGAGGAGGGTGAATTTTGTTCTTAAGGTAATATTTGCACGTGCCTCAATCAAGATATATATTTTTTCTTTGATTTTTATAATTTATATTATTATTATTTTTGAAATTATTGTTATTATTATTTTGAAACTATTAGCGGTTTCTAGGAATCATATCTCCAATACTATTGTCATCTTTTGATTCTAAGATGGTGGGGCAAAGATAACCTAATTGACCACTAATTATGGTCAAGCACATATTTATTGAATTCCATGGCTAAAAATGATATTCACATACTAAGGTTACTTGGTTAAGGGAATGGAGGTCTAGAATGGGAATCGGAATGGGTGATTTCTATTTTAGCCGTTTGGTTGGAGAGAATCCTATTCTATTCTGATTTTGGGATAGAATGAAAATGGTCCAATTTATCTAAAATTCAATCCCCACTCTACTCTGTGGATTCAAATTTTGATTTTGATTTTGATTTCGATTTCAATTTTGGTTATGAACTAAATGCTTCAGAGGATTTGGTCATTTCGATTTTCATTTCAATTCTGATTTCGATCACAAACCAAGCACCCCCACTTATATTCTCCTAACCTTTTATGTGGTCTTTATTTTTATATTGCTTGGAAAACACCATATGGGCAATCACTTGGTCACTGATCTCCCCATCTGACCAAACAAACAAAACTGTAGAGCTCTTTCGATAAGCATCCAGCCCAAATTATGTGATTAGAGTTTATTCGATTTGATATGAGTGAGTTGAGTAGGTGTCCACTCTGCTGTAGTAGTCTTAGCTCTCCGAGGTCAGAGTTTTTGTAGATAATTTTTTCTTTCATATAGCTCTACTTCAAGCATTCAAGCCAATTACACACTTGAAGTTGGCTTCTATTCATATCAATTGAGTTTAGATAAATCGAATATAAGCAACCAAATATGCCCTTACTGATATTAATATCGTAGTTAGCAATCTATTCACAATGATTGACGTACCAAATACCAAGAAGTCAAAGATATTTGCTTTTTGTGTTGATCAATTCTGAGGAAAGCAAAAGAAGATGCAATAACATTAAGAAGAAGAGTGAATTGCTAGGTGGCCACAATGCATGCAAAAAGGGTCATAAGGTAAGGAATATTCTTATTGTAGATATGTGAAATATTTCATCCGTGATGTCTGACCATATAAAAGAAGAGAGAGCTAGGGTTCTATAAAAAAACCTTCTCGGAGGGCCTCTCAATGTTGGAGAGGTCCATAATGGATCTCGATCCAGCCAGATCGAGTGGGGAAACTACGAATTGTCTGTCCAAAGAGGCCACTGTGAAGGTAAATAGAACGGATTTGATGGCTGCTCATCAATGGCCATCGGAAGAAGCCAATAGAAAGGGAAGGGCGTAGAGAGTTACCATCCTTTCTCCAACGACTGAAGGAGGATGCTTCTCGAAAAGGGAAGGGGTGGAGGTGCCTCCTCCTCAATCGAAGGGGTCTCGCTCGACTGCCCTGAATGTAGGATGTACTTGGTCACAGATTATCCAAGGAGCAAGAAGATTTAGATAGGACATAGAACAAGCTATGGCAAAGGATATAGCAGCCCTAGAAGAATGCTTCACACACATGATGGTTTTCTCGGAGGAGGAATTGTAAAGAATATCTCATGGCAGCAAAAATGCCCTAATAGGTAAATTCCTTGGAAAGAGTCTCTCTTTAGAATTTATAAAATATGAAATGAGATAGTAATAGAATATAGAAGGTTCTATCGCTATCCAAAGATTATCTTATGTTCTCCCTTCCTTCAGAGGAAGGTCGTTCTAGGATTTTAGAGCGTGGCTCATGGTCTCTTACAAGACAGCTCTTAGCCCTAGAACATTGACGCCCCTTCTTTCGGCCAACTAAAGATTCCATTAGATTTGTTAATATTTGGTTGTGTCTACTAAATCTATCGATTTTGGTTTGGGAGAAAGCGATGATCATGAAGATAGCATCTAGGGCAGACACTCCAAAATTTCTTGATGATTACACTGCAATTTCAGCTTGCCTGAGATTTGCATGGCTATATGTGGTGCTGGACCTTATAAAAATATTTATCCTAGTATACAACTCAGAATTCAAGATGAAGTGCTATGGCAGGAATTCATCCATAAAGACCTTCCAGATATCTATTATGGGTGTGGGCTAGTAGGCACTATAATGGATAAATGTACTTCCTATTAAGAAAAGCGCGAACAATTCTCTAGACAACTATATGGACCATGGATCCAGGCAGCCCGTGTGCCGACCATACTGGTCTTAGTAACCAAGAGCATGGATCTTTTACTCCCATAAAAGTAGGATTATATATAGATCAAGGTTAGCAAGCTCCAAGGAAAGTTTCAAACGAAAAACTACAGATCAGTTGAAAGCTATCAAAAAGCAATAAGGGCTAGGCCCAAATTTGCTGCTTTATCTGATGACACTCTGGACCCTACAATAACCTCCTCAATGGACATTCAAATGGCTAAGTCATAGAACAAATAAGGCCAAAGATCTTTAGGCTAAAAGGAGAAAAGAAAGCGTTCACTGTCCAAACCATCAACAGTTGGTGGAACCTCAGGATCTCCATCACTATCGAAATGAAAGTTATTGTTAGAGAAGAAAGCAATAGAAGTACTTTAGAAGAAAGAATCCTTTAGCTTTGGTGGCTAGTTCAAAAGAACCGGCTAAGAAAGAAGGATGGTGACCGATGTGAACCATCACCAATTTTTTCAGGCAAGAAGGGTCACCAACAATTATCCCAATGGATCGAGAGGAGAGACAGCATGCTTCAGAACACTTTATTATATCTTACTCTTCTCATCAACATCATCTTATTTAGTTACATCTTGCTTTGGGGGTGGGAGGGGATATGCAAAGGGATGTAGTAGGCTCATCAAGTCAATCTCCAAATTCTGAGTTGGCTGTGTCCTAAGGCACTGATTATCAAATGATAGGCAAGCTCGACTTGGATCGGTCTAAGAGGGTGTGTGAACTCCCGCATCTTTCTATGAGAAATGAATCTTTTGCTATGAAACTGTTGGGGTACAACAAAGTCCCCATTTCTAAAATACTCAAAATCTTTAGTCTATCATTTTGTTCCTGATGTCTGCTACTTTATGGAAATCTATCGGGATGTTGGTTCATCTTCTCGCATTCAATGGTTTATGGGGCCTACTTGGAGCCACTGTGCTATTCCAACAAAAGGTCTCTCGAGGAGAGGGGGGGAGGGCATAGTTATTGTTTGATGAAAAGGGATGGGTCAAGTTCTTTTACTCATCAAGATCATCAAGCATGCTTTGATATCTTTTTCCCTTCCATTGGCATGCTTGGATCTTGGGGGTCATTTATGCTAGTACTAATGGGATCAGACGTAGAGTTGTTCGGGAGTCTATTATGCAAGTTTCTTTCTTGAGTCTTTCATTTTGTTAGTGGGGACCTTAACTGTCTCCTTGATGCCCAAGACAAAACTGAAGGAAACCTTTTAGAGTGGATTGAGATGTCAGAGAATTTAGAGATTGTATCCGAATTTAGGTTTGATCAACCTGGATTTTAAGGGGCCTCGCTTTATGTTATGTAATAACCAACAAGGCCTAACTAGGGTGTGGAATGACTTGATAGAGTCTTTGCATCACAAGACTGATTTTTCTTTATCCTCAATCTCATATCCTGCACCTTTCCATTGATCACTATCCCATTTTATCGTGGGCTTAGAGAGCTCGTATAGGTAATAAAAGTTCTTTCCATTTTGAAAAGTTTTGGACTCTTTGTAGGGGTGTGTAGCAAGCCATTGCAAAAGCTTGGAAGGGTTATGATTATCTTCCACTCGATGATAGCTTATCAATTCTACTTGACAAGGTGAAGTATAAGGTGTCTAAATGGAATAAAATAAAAGTGAGGAATATCTTCAATAAAAGAGAGGAAATATTTTGACCTTACCAACCTTTGAAACTCAACAAGGAATCTTAATCCAAAATGTTCATAAGTAACTGCTGGGACTTTTATAGGAATATCACTATAATTCGAAATTACAAGAATATTTTTGGCGGCAAATATTTAGGATCATTTGGTTTCATGAGGGCGACTCTAATACTAAATTTTTTCATAGATTAACTATTCTGCCGCATCACAGAAATAGAATCTATACTTTCGAATCGAAAATGGGTGACTAGGTTGAAGGGGATGAGGCTATAAGTGCTATGTTTTTTTCTCATTTTTGGAAACAATGGGATAATTCTATTCAGATCCAGGATTTATGGCTTCCACAACCTCCAATGACAATCATCGAGGATTAGAATGCCAAGTTGATTTCTCCTATTTTTAAATTTAAAATTTGTTAAGCTCTCAAAAATATGCACTCGAACAAAGCCCCAGGGCAGGATGGGTTCCCACCTTTCTTTTTTCAGGATTATTGGTATATTATAGGGAAAGAGGTTACTGAAGCTATCCAATATTTTTATCACAAAGTGGAAATACTTTCATCATACCAGCAAACATATATTGCCCTTGTTCCTAAAACTATCAACTCTTTGACGTCCGCAGATTTTAGACCAATTAGCCTTTGCAACTCTATTTGTAAGCTGGTGGCTTTAATTCTTGCTCAAAGGCTGAAACCATTGCTATCTAATATAATCTCTCTTGAGCAAGGTGCTTTATAGCTAGCCAAAATATCATAGATAATATATTGATTGTGTAGGAACTTATACATTCACTTTATAATGCCTCCGAACCTATGGATTTATGATGGTTAAAACTGATATGGAAAAGGCTTTTGATAAGGTGTAATGAGCTTATCTGCTCCGTATGTTGCATATCTTCAATTTCCATCCCCAATTTATTAATTGGATCCAGACATGTATTATGCAATCTAAGTTTTCTATCATTGTTAATTGTAAGCCATCCCTTTGGTTTTTAACTGCTTGTGGCTTGTGCCCAGGCTGCCCCCTATCTCCCTACATGTTCATCATATGTTCTCAGATGCTTTTTTTAACATTGCAAGCTGTTGTTCATTCTAAACTCCTACATGCATATCAGCCTAAAGTTACTAGCTCTGCTATCTCTCATATTCCTTTTACGGATGACTGTATTTTTATCACTCAAGCTTCAATTTAGGATGCTTTGTACCTAAAGCTTATCCTAGCTTTTATTGTCATTATTCAGACAAAGGTCAATCTTATTAAATCTTAACTTCTCTTTAGCCCAAAGACTTCAACCTACATTAAGAACACAATCTCCTCAATTTTTCGAATGTCTTAAAAGAGAAGTCTGGAATTAGTTGGAGGTCCCCATCGTTGGTGTACGCTTGAAAGTCGCAAATTTCAATTATCTTATTGACAATATTTTAGCTAATGTCACAAGTTGGAAGTGGAGGGCTCTCTTGTTAGTGAGAAGAGCAACCTTTCTTCACTTGGTGCTTTTGTCAATCCCAATCTATTCAATGTCCTGCCTTAATATGCTAGTATCGGTCATCAAACTTCTTGACTGTGAATTCCATGCCTTCTTATGGGACACTCTTCCTCTAATAAAGATATGCATCTAGTGGCTTCGGAAGCTCTTTGTAGACCGAAATCTATGGGTGGCCTGGGTCTTCGTTCCCTCCACCTAACTCAACAGGTCTTAATGGCTAAAATGGCAATCCACTTAGTTTTGCATCCTTCATCTTTGTAGGCTCAGCTCGTTACTGCTAAATGCCGGTTCTCTAGTAGATGGACTACTTATACACCACCAAAGTCAAATTCCCCAATCTAGAAAAAAAAATGACTTCAAGGTAAAGAGTCCAGCATCAATTCATCTGACTTATTGGTAATGGACAATCTGTAAATGCATAGAATGATCCTTGGATTGCTACTTTGCCTCTAAGCCAATGGCCTTCTCTCGCTGATGCCTCATCTGATCTTGCCCATTACACTGCTCTTCCTCCTACTAATCAAATGGAGGAGTTGGCAGGTTGCATCGGACTCCTGTTCATACTTAAATGGCATTTGGGTGTTTCATTCAACATCCTTAAGTCCATGCACAAACCCATATTGGACAACTGGCTTTATGTTCCTTGTAGTTTCATGATTCCAATGGTCCATAACAGAAAATTATATCCTGTTTATGATAGTTATCTTTGGGTAGGAATAACTTCCTCATTAAGCTGCATGGATCTTATCCCATATTATTTAAAGCTGTGCAGATCGCAGAAGATTTTTCAGAAGTCAGAAGAGGACTACGTCTAAGGGATTTTATGATCCTTGGTGGAAAGTGAAGGATTTGAGCTCTGGTGTGATGGTTTGGCTTTATCATAAGCTCTATCTTTAGATATTGATATTCTTTATCCTAAGTATGGTCAGCTGGGGTGCCATTTGATTGATCTTCCCACAACCATGGTCCCAAAGTCTGCCAAATGGGTTGGATGTAGACAGTTTTGGATGTCGCCTTACACCAGTTTCTTCTAAGTTCAAATCCATTCCTTTTAAGCATCACATTGTCAGATTGCGGAGCAATATTGTCTCTTGTAATTTATCCATAAACATAGGCATATGTCTTGTTGCGGCCAACTCCCCATCGCCTATCATCGGAAACGAACATCTGCAAGACAGCGTCCACACAGATCAGATTTGTGTCTAGCGGGGACCCTCTGATGCCTAAATCAGAAAGGAAAGTTGGTGAACAGGAATTAAATGTAAGAAGTAGCAGAGTTTTGGCCCCAAGTTGGCTTACCAATCATGTTTTTCTTATCCCCTTTTATAGATGAGGTTCTTATAATCGTTGGATGTGGTCCCATATTTTATAGCGCTAAATCATCGAACCATAATCGCATAGTGAATCATTAATTCCCACTGATTGTGTCGTGATATGCAGTCGGTAACCGTTCGTGACGGTTATGGTATGTCTGAGTTAACTAGCCGGCCATATATCGGTAGAATCTGTGAGCGATCGTCGGCTATTAGTTCTGTTATGCAGACGGTCAAGTCATCTGTCATTGGTCAGTAGTCGGTAGTCGAATATTAGTCGGTCGATCGATCTTAATCGGCCAGCCGATAATAGGTTGGCGCAATTAGTTCGGTTGGTCAATAAAGAATCTGAACTGTCTGTTCGGCCGATGCATAGTCGGAGTCATGGAGACCAAAGTCGGGGTGTGTCGGTTTATCCCAACAATTGCCCCCCACTCTTAAGTCTAAAATGATCCGACGTATAAATTGTCACGTGGTTTATCATGTTGGACGAAGAAAGTTCTGTCACATCGAACCCCGATTTTGATGTCATTTTCTTCGAGATACGGATGATCGGCTATTTGTCGTGTTGGCCGGTACAGTCGTCTGTCATATTGATCAGATGATTCGGTATCAGTTGTCAGTGTCAGGCATCATTTCGGAAAGTCGATTTGACGTCGGATGATATGATTCTGACAAGTAGATTTGTTTCACGTGTCTGAATGTTATTGGGTCGGAATTGTTCACACGGATAGGGGTGATGTGGCTCAATCTAAGACAGGTACGTCGAGCTGTTCAAGTAATGATCGGTCCAGATGTTGCCATATGTCGTCATCTGGTAGATCTTCGATTTGACCGCCTTCATCTCGGTCGTTGAGGAATCCTATATATAGGGTCGCTCTCAGTCAAATTTTTACTTTTCACTATTTTGGTGCTGGGACTCTGCCGGATTGTTGCCCCAACACCCAAAGTTATCGCTCCCAACTTTCAGGTTAACTTTGTCTTTCTTTTAAGTCCTTTTCTCTGAAGTCTTTATTTCTTTAGAGTCGTTCGCATGGCTAGGGCTTCTCCTTCTCGGGAAGATCGGTCGGAGAATCCGACTGATGAATCCTAGTCGAGTCTGGATGTGGAGGTCTCTTCACTTTTAAGATCGAATATTGAGCGGCTCCGGGAGCAGTTTTGTATCCCGGAGCAGTTTCAACTTTTTGCCCCTGGAGCCGATGGTCGGGTGAATAATCCTCCTTCGAACCAGGTGGCCTTCTATGTCGAAGATCTTCGGACAGATCTTCAATTTTCGATCTCGAAATTTATTCAAAATATTTTGGATTATTACGGACTTTGCCCGGCTCAGCTGGCACCGAATTTGATCCGGCTAATAATTAGTTTTGCTTTGCTATATCGGATGTTGCCGACCATACCTCGTCCTTCTCTTTTTTGAGCCTTCTTTGTCCTCCGACCTCATCCAAAGGTCCGAGGGTGATGATTTTTCAACCTCCGAAAAGATCTATCCTTTATTACTGGTCTTCCATCGTCCATTCATGCATGGAAGAACCAGTTCTTCTTTGCTTCTTCTTCCCTTCCTTGGGATTTTCTTTCTCGTTGAGGCGATCCACGAACCAATCCTAACGACAACAGTCGAGTAGAGATCGATGACCAGGAGGATTTTCACCGGCTGAAAGACATGTCGGTGTCGAAACAGAAAGAGCTTGTAACTGAACGGGCCCTTTATGACGTCGGTCTTAGTTCGGTTCCTCATCTAGGTATAGTATAGCTGGTCAGTTATTTCTGACTTTTCTTTACTTGTTGAATTGTACTGACCTCTATTGTAATTACAGCCATGCAGCAGAGGGTGCGAGTGTCGAATGCCGACATTCGTCAGCATGCTGCTAAGAAGAGGACAGCATCTGAGGCCGGGCCTTCGCGACCGCCGAAGAGGCATCAAACACCAGCTCCAGTCGATGTTTCAATGTCGGCTGTGGAACCCGATGCCCCATCGACATCGGTTTCTGAACCAGTCTTGGCATCATCAGCTCCGATAGTGCTTCTTGTTGCGTCATCCGAGGAAAGGGCGGCAAGGGGAACTACCAAAACGACATCGGTAGTCCCACCACCTGAGGAGGTTCGGGCCGAGGCAAGAGAGCCTGAACAATTTACAACTGCGCCAGTTGCTCCTTCAATTGGGGTGCAGTCAAGCTCAAGCTTCTCGTTACTTTCAAACATGGGGCTACTGACAACAGATCGGGGGAAAGCTCCGGTGACGTCGGTGGAAGAAGTTGCATCAGAGGGCCATACGGTTCATTTCTTCTTCCGACTGATTGGGAGTGCCGAAGAAAACGATCGATGGTTGAGATATTTTTGGCCTTTTATCCGACAATCATTGGGGTAAGGCTTTTTTTATGTTTTAACCCGACATATCTTCTGTTTGCAGTTGATCCATGACATGTCTGACCTGGAAGCCGGCTACATGAAGTTTGCCTATTTTTGTAGTGCATGGAAGAATAAAGTGGCAGCCGTCAATGCTGAGAAAGCGGCTGCGCTTGAACAACTCAAGTCGGCAGTGGAGCAGGAAGCCAAACTTCAGGAGGAGATTTTCTGACTAACTAACGACTTGGCATCTTTGGGCCGAACTTAAGTCGGCTACGAGGCTATTTCGGTTCTTGAGTCACAGGTCAAGAGCAAGAAACACTCTATCCACCGACTGCGACGAAAGCGAGATGGATGTATCGAAGAACTCGAAGCTGAACGTGGACGTCATCGGGCCAGCCTGAAAGGTTGGTACTGGCCGAAGAAGAATTATCTTCTGCTCGAGCCGATGCTGATTTGGCAAAGGCGGAAGCGGAGTCGGCAAGGGAAGCACTGAGTCAAGCAGTCGAGGATTGTCGAGGTTCGAAAGAATTCAAAGAAGAGATCCTCAAAAGTGGCTTTGCCTCGTATTGCGTCGGGTATGAAGACGATCGAGATGTGGTCGAAAAATTATATCCGAATTTTGACTTGAGCAGTATCGTCCCTCTATGATCGAAAGACGGAGTTACTGAAGAAGAAGCCGCTCCGACACAAGAAGCACTGACCAGGCCCGAAATCGTTCAAGTCGATGATGCTACCTCCAAACAAAGAAACAAGAACAGTGATGAAGCTTAGTCGGTGTATTTACCCTTTTTTTTGTAGTCTGATACTTGTAGTCAGACTTCGATTCAATTTTGTAACTTTTTGTTGACAATGAATAAAATATTTCTAAGTTTAAATTCTTATTTTTGGAATGTCTACAATGTCTGCAATGTAAAATAATCACCGAACATTGATCGGTAATCCGATCATTCGGTAAGACTCGTAGAATATCAGTTGGTCGCATAGTCCTCGACGTATTTTGATGGTAAGTCGAATATCTAATACCCAACACTTGGTTGAGTTTGCACGTTGAATCATTTGATAATCGATAGTAAGCCGAATATCCTTCGACTAGCTATAGCCATGTCGGTATAATTTCAATTCAATTTTTGATCATTTTGACATTTCTGTTCCGCTTAGTTGGGACTAAGTTGGTATATTAGTCTTTCAACTATAGTCAGCTTTTACAATGGAGAGCTGACATTGAGAACCGAAGTATAATTCGACTTTTGTAGTGAAAGCCTGTAGTTGATGTCGGTTGAGATTGTAATCGGTATGCCGATTTTTACAAGAGAACCGAAATACAGTCGTCACTGAAGCAGTTGATTCTTCAGCTTTTATAATAAAGGCTGAGATAAACTTAATGTCAAAGTACAGCAGATAGCTTGGCTTTGGCAATGAAAGCCAACATATAGCCAGTAGTTGATAAAACTTATCAAAGGCTTGTGATTCTGAAATTTTGATTGTATTTCAAATAATGTGCATATCGACGACTTTATTGATAATACATCTTCAGATTATTGATATTTTATGATCGAAGAATCATCGATCCTTCGAGGGTTTCTAGCCGATATACGTTCGGTCTAAGAGTTTCAGATATTCTGTAAGGTTCTTCCAGTTCGGAGATAGTTTTTCTTAATCCAAGGATTTTGAGACTTCTGCTTTTCTTAAGATCAAATCTTCTGATCGAAAGACCTTCAGCTTGACTCTTGCATTATAATACCAAGCTATCCTTTGTCGATATACAGCCATCCGAACTTGAGCTTACTGTTGGAGTTCTAGAAGGAGATCTAAGTCGGTTCTTCGACATTCGGAGTTACTCGGTTCACTTATATTGTTCGACCCTTATTGATGGTAATCCGATCTCGAGCGGTATCATTGTTTCTGTCCCATAAGCTAAATTGAAGGAGGATTCTTCAATCGGTATGTGGGAGTCGTTCGATACGTTCATAAGATCGGATATAGTTCTTCCATCCAGAGGCATTTGGCTTTATTCAGTCGGATTTTCAGCCCGTGCAGGATTATCTGGTTGGTTACTTTCACCTCACCATTTGACTGTGGATGGTCGACCGACGTGAGTTTGTGTGTAATATGAAACTTCGCATAAAACTCTTTAAAATTTAGTTGTCAAATTGTCTACCATTGTCGGTGATGATGGTGTGTGGCAAACTGATTCTGTAAATGATGAATTTCTGAATGAAGTCTTCCATCTTACTTTCAGTGATTTATGCCAGAGGTTTGACTTCTATCCATTTGGTAAAGTAGTCGGTGGCGATCACTATGAATTTTTTCTGACCAAATGCCGGGGAAAAGGATCAAGTATGTCAATCCCCCATTGTACGAAGGGCCATGGTGCTACAATCAATATCAGCTGACTAGCCGGTTGATGTTGTATATTTACATATTTTTGTCATGGTTCACACCTTCAAACGAGTTCAGTTGCATCTTTTTCATGGTAGGCCAATAATATCTTTGTCGCAAAACTTTATAAGGTAGAGACTTGCCCCCAAGTGATTTTCGCAAATCCCTTCGTATACTTCTCTGAGTGCATAGTCGGCATCTGTAGGTCCCAAATACTTCAGCAAGAGGAGAGAGAACGATCTTTTGTAAAGATAACCATTCATTATTATATATTGAGAGGCCATCCATTAGAATCGTTTAGCCTCTGAGGAGTCCACAGAAAGGGTCCCGTCGGTCAAGTATTGAACGATCGGATCCATCCAGCTTGGTTCGATAGTGAGCTGTAATACCTCTTCGACTTTATCGATATTCGACTGTTCGAGGCATTCAACAAATATCCGATCCAGTGAGTTGAAAGCGGTAGTAGCCAGTCGTGAAAGTATGTCGGTCCGAGCATTTTCGGTTCTTGGAATATGAAAGATCTCGAAATATTTTAAGCTTGCCGTAAAATCTTTCACTTTCTGAAGGTACTTCATTATAATGGGGTCGCGGGCCTCAAATTCACCCTTGACCTGTCCAGCAATCAGTTGTGAGTCGGCGAAGACCTTCAAACTATCGATCTCAAGCTCCTTGGCTATCTTCAAGCCGGCTAAAAGTGCTTCATATTCGGCTTGATTATTTGAGGCTTTAAAGTTGAACCGAAGGACGTATTCAGTGACTACTCCTTCGAAATTTGTGTATAAGGCCGGCTCCACTACCTTGTGCATTAGATGCTCCGTCAATATACAGCACCCAGGCCGACTTTAGATCGGGGTCAGGAGTTGTAGCCTCCTTTATTGTATTATCATCTGTATCTTCTGACTTATCATCAGATATAGTACATTCAACAATAAAATCGGCTAGGACTTGCGCTTTCATAGACGGTCGTAGGCGATATTGAATGTCAAACTCATCAAACTTTACTACCCACTTTGCCATCCGACCTGACGTGTCAGGTCGATATAAGATTGCCTTCAGCGGCTGATCTGTCAGAACTACAATCGGATGGGCTTGAAAGTACAGACGAAGTTGTTGTGCCGATATGATTAGGGCGTAGATCATTTTCTCCATCCTTGAATATCGGACTTCGACATTATGAAGTACTTTGCTGGTGTAGTAGATTGGTCGATGGGTTAGATTTTCATCCTCCTAGACGAGCACCGAACTAACTGCTTCTACTGAAGTCGTCAAGTAGAGATACAATGTCTCTCCGACCCTTGGTTTTGTGAGCAAAGGTGGAGAAGCCAAGTATTTTTCAAATTTTTGAAGGATTGTCGGTATTCATCCGACCACGAGAACTCCTTCGTCTGCTGTAAAGTTTTGAACAATGGTAAGCATCTCTCGATCGATCAAGAATAAATTGACTGAGCACGGCAATCTTTCTGTTGAGTTGCTGTATCTCTTTCTTTGAACTCGGATGCTTCATATCGATAACAGCTTTGATTTTTTCGGGATTAGCCTCGATTTCTCATTGTGAAACAAGAAATCTGAAAAATTTTTCGAAGGTTATCCCAAATGCACACTTAGTCGGATTTAATTTCATCCGATGCCGTCGGAGTACTTCAAAAGCTTCCTTCAGATTTCGAACATGATATGAAGTTTGGAGACTCTTCACCAGTATATCGTTCACATATACTTTCATGTTCCATCTGATCTGTGTCTTGAAGATCTTGTTGACGAGCCATTGATAGGTAGCGCCAGTATTTTTCAGACCGAAAGGCATTACTTTATAGTAGTATATGTCTTTATCGGTCACAAAAGTCATATGCTCCTCATCTTCTGGTGCAATGCGAATTTGATTATATGCAGCGAAGACATCTATGAAACTCAAAAATCGATGGTCAGAAGTCGCATCAACCAATTGGTCAATCTTTGACAATGGAAAGCTGTCCTTCGGATAAGCTACATTCAGATCAGTATAGTCGATGCAGATCCTTCCCTTTTCATTGGCTTTTCTTACCATTACCACATTGACAAGCTAGTCAGGATATGTAGCTTCTCTGATGAAGCCTGCTGCAAGAAGTTTGTCGACTTCTTCATCAATGACCTTTTGACTTTCAGGAGCAAAAGGTCGCTTCTTCTGTCTCACCAGCTTAATATTTGGATTGATGTTAAGTCGGTGAGTTATTATTTTTGAAGAAATCCTGGATATGTCGGTGGCTGACCAAGCAAAAATATCGGCGTTGGCTCTGAGCAATTTTATTAATTATTGCCACTCTGAGTCGGATAATTGTGATCCAATTCGGACCGTTTTCTCGGGCTCCTCTTCTTTAATCGTGATAGAAACCAGTTGTTCAGCAGGTTCACCCCTCTCCTAATTCTCTCTTTGGTCTAATTTGTCGACAAACAGAGAGTCTTCAGGTTTATTATTTTGGGTGGAGACAAGGAAGCAACGTCGGGCGAGTTGTTGATCTCCACGCATCTCTCCGACTCCATATCTTGTCGAGGATCGGACTAACAAATGGTATGTCGAAACCATTGCTCTCAGAGTGTTAAGCCCAGGTTGTCCGAGTATGGCATTATAAGCCGAAGGTACTCAAACCACCGTGAACATTATGAAAATAGTGCTCTGCTGTGGTTTGATCCCAGCGGTTAAGGGGAGAGAAATTTCTCCCTCCACTGTGACAGCATCTCTTGTGAAGCCGACCAGTGGCGTCGAGACTCTTCTGAGTCGGTCAGTCGGTAGTCGTATTTGGGAGAAAATCGAATAAAATAAAACATCAGTAGAACTTTCATTATCTACAAGAATTCTTTTTACATCATAGTTTGCTATTGTTGTCGAAACAACAACAGCATCATTGTGGGAGTCTAAATTCTCCGAACATCTTCTTTCAAAAAAGTTATTACATTGTTGAGTCATCATCGTTTTGCCTATTTTTCTTCAGAAGTTGCCCTCCTATCCAGTCGTCCGAAGATCATGTTGATCACCCCTGTAGTCGGTTGATTATTTACAGCTTCTTCAGTTTGTAGTTGAGGTCGTCGATTAGCAGGAGGTTGAGTAGGCAGATCTCTTTGATATTTTTCGAGGCAGGCTCGTCGAATCAGGACTTCTATCTCATCCCTAAACTGGATGCATTATTCGGTATCATGACCGTGATCACGATGGAACTGACAATAATTCCTCCGATCACGGTTCCTCGGTAATGCTTTCATCGATGGGGGTATTGTAGATATTCAGCTCCTTCGATCTCCATAAAGATCTGCGCACGAGGAGCGAAAAAAGAGTATAGGAGTCATACCTACTGTAACCCGATCTTGGACTCTGTTGTCAAGGCGAAACTTGCTTATTGGTTGGTGGCCGACTTGATTCGGCCGGGGCTCCTCCCTTCTTCTGTTTCTTCTTCTTCTGACTTTTGCCTTCTATCTGGTGCCGGTCAGAAGCTCCTTCGTCTGTGCGCATATATTTGTATGCACGCTCCAGAAGTTCGACATAAGTTCGGAGGAGAGTCTTGTCCAAAGAATACGTGAATCGAGATCTCTTCAGATCTCTTTTCATGACCGAGATAGTCATGTTTTCATTGAGGTCTTTGATCTCAAGCGTGGCCGCATTAAAATGAGCCACGAAATCCCAAAGTGTTTCAGTCTCTCCTTGCTTAATTGAGAAGAGGCTATCAGAAGTTCATGACGGCCTTCGGTTGATGCTGAAGTGAACCATGAAAGAATGTTTTAGCTGTCCGATAGAATATATGCTTCCGACTGAAGCCCGGAGTACTAAGCTCGAGCAGCTTTCGAAGAGTTACCGAAAATCGATGCATAAGAGGGCATCGGTCGCTCTCTGAATCATCATGAGAGCCTTGTAGCTCTCAAGATAGTCGATCGGATCGATGGATCCATCGTATGGCTCCACCTGAGGCATCTTGAACCGAGATGGGATCGGTTGGTCCAAGACGCGTCGAGAAAGCGACTGGATGGTATGGAAGTCGTAGTCGTTAGAGGACTTTCGATCTTCCACTTGAAGCTGAGCAAGTTGAAGATTGATCTTTTAGAATTTACGTTCATAATCATTGAATCGCTGTTGGAAAACTCCAGGGGTAGAACCACCCGACGAGTTTGAAGGACGAACGGAGGGCGTTCGCAGTCGTTTCTCCTTCATAATACTATTAAGATGGGAAGGAGTGGGGGAACGTCGGGAATGATGAGTGGCACACCAAGAGTGCCGAGAATGTCGTTGTTCATCTCGGTGAGAAAATCGAGACGGTCGCTCTGGAGAAGGAGACGGTGATCGCCGTGGATGACGGCGGCTGTGCTTGGATGGCATCGACTGTGCCACCGATTGCTTTGTCGGTAGCTGTTGCTGTTGGATTTGTTGCTGTTGGAGGCTTTTAACTACCTCCGTGAGGACATTCATCTGCTGCACAAGTGCAGCGATCTCGATGTCCGTGGTGATCACAGGACGTGAGGAACTAGGCTCTGCTACTGGAGGAGGGGGAGGAATCTCTTTCCAATGAAAAGAGTGTCTCGTCGACCCGGTTGTAGTAGAATACTGGGCTCTGATTTTCGCCATAGTGAATACGATCTCGACCCCTTCCTGACGTGCCAATTTATTGCGGCCAACTCCCCATCGTCTGTCGTTGGGAACGAACACCTGCAAGACAGCGTCCACACAGACTGAATTTGTGTCCGGTGGGACTCTCCAATGCCTAAGTCAGAGAGAGAAGTTGGTGAACAGGAGTTGAATGTAAGAAGTAGCAGAGTTTTGGCCCAAAGTTGACTTACCAACCCTGTTTTTCTTACCCCTTTTATAGATGAGGTTCTTGTAACCGTCGGACGTGGTCCCATATTTTATGACACTAAATCATCGGACCATAATCGCATAGTGAATCATTAATTCTCACTGATTGCATCGTGATATGCAGCCGGTAACCGTTCGTGACAGTTATGATATGTATGAGTTGACTAGCCGACCATATATCGGTAGAATCTGTGAGTGACTGTCGGCTATTAGTTCTGTTATGCCGACAGTCAAGTCGTATGTCGTTGGTCGATGTTGGTAGTCGAATATTAGTCGGTCGATCGATCTTAATCGGCTAGTCGATAATAGGTCGGTGTAATTAGTTCGATTGATCAATGAAGAATCGAAACTGTCTGTTCGGTCGATGCATAGTCGGAGTCATGGAGATCAAAATCGGGGTCGATCGATTTACCCCAACATGTCTATATTTTGGCATTCTCCTTTTACTGTAAATTGCTTAGGCTAAGCAGTTTATATAGGCTCTGTGCTGCATCTTCAAGACACTGTATTCTCTTATGCGGTGATTTAATAAAATTTCTCTTGTTACAAAATATATATATAGTTAAAGATTTTGATCATTACTTTGGTTAGGTGTCTCAAATTATAGGATAACTTGATGATTAATGATAATCATTTATTAAAAATAATTATAAAAAAATAATTTTATAATATTTGGTTGGTAAAAAATTATTTTAAAAAATAATATTAGAAAATGATTACTACGTCTGGTTAAAGAAATCTTATATAAAAATATTATAAAATTTATAAATATACTCTTCAACATAAAATAATTTTTTAATATTATGATAGGATTATCATTTCTAATTATTTTTATATAATGATTATAATCACATAATCTTTTGCATAATGTCATTTTCATCTTAATTTTTTTTATAAAAATTTTTTATTAAATAAATTTAAACAGCCGTCAGAATAAATTTAATAATTACATATGTAATTTTATAGAAGATATTTTGATCAAGTATATCATCACTCGAGAATTTATCAAATATCAATCTTTGATGATGTTTATTTTATCTTGTGTCTTCAAAAAAATAAATATGGTGCTTACTAATTTTATTATTATATATATATTTAAATTTTTTATTAAATATAATAATTTAATATAAATTTATTTATCTATATCAATTATCTCTGACCAAACGGATTCTAATCTTGCATGGTAGTGTGTGAGTGCGGTTACGGGGGGATCTAGAAAGTATCGTGCAAGAAGGGAGGACGCATGACGCGCGGTCGGTTGCCCATCCAAAAGGAACCTGCCCGTGTGAGCTCGGGAGTCAGGACGGCGAGGCCAAACCGCCTCCTTGTCCCGCAAAGAGACGGGCGGAGATGTCCCGCGACTACGACACCGCGGCCTCGCTCGCCCGCATCGCCGCCGCGTGCGACGGCGCCTTCCTCGGCGTCGCCCTCGCGATCTGCGCCGCTCGGTCCTGTTCAAGTACTTCGCCACCACCTCCGCCCTCCACAGCATCCGCAACGCCCCGCTGCCCGCATCTCCGACCTCCGTTCTCTCCTCCCCGCTGACCCCGTCTCCGACGACGAAGGACGGCTCGTCGTCGTCCGCGGCCAGGTCCAGCCCCGCCCGCCGTGGAGTCGAGCTTGTTGGCCCCAAGAACCGCGGCGTCTTCGTTTCTCAGAGCTCCGGCGAGAGGGCCGTCGTCGTGCAGCACACCGAGACGGTGACCCTCTTTGCCCCTTTTTCCATTTCCTTCCCCTTTGTAATAGATTAGATGAGGTGTGATGCTAGGGCTTGGAGTTATAGTTCGAATACTTTCAAGAAATTAGGATCTGGATTGGTGCTTTGAATCCCTTTCAAGAAACTGGGGATCCATGTGCCAGAAGTTGGTAGTTCTGGTTTGAAGCACCATTCAGTTGGATTGTCAAATAAATTACGTTAATCACTAATAATCCTTCTAATCACTGAACCCATTTTACCAATTAAGCTTTCCTTCTCCGTTTGTTTTGATGGTATGCTAATTCAATTGAATGGTATATAGGAGTTTTAACATTCCATTACGTGCATCGATCTTCTAATTCTAACCCCTTTTTTCTTTGAAATCTGAATGTTTATGCCTTTAGGGGAGTCAAATGCAGATGTTGCCAACTCCACTTGTAGAATTATCTATTAAATTTTTGTAATTGAGTTTTCTGAGACGGTACACTATTATGTCTATGCTTATTGTTACATAAATTGATTTGTATGAGATGACAGCACTAAAAATTTCAAGTCTGCACCACAAAGAAGTGCAAGAAGTAATTTAATAGTGGACGAGGCATGGTTCATAGCTGAGCTGATGTAAACTTCGCCTGTCCTACCAGCACTTGCCTCTGGTATCTGCTTCAGTAGATATGATGCAACAAATCGTTTGCACTGTGTGCGAGATAAGGACTGGACAACAAAGAGTTGATGCCATGTTATAGACGGTTATTCTTGGTATAGAAAAGATACCCGTATGGGGTTGATCTATTAAATGTACGTGTGCGAAAGTGTATGTTTTCTCCTAATGCTAGAAAATGCATGCAATATGAAAAATTGCATCACCCAGAAGCAGTTTGAGCCTAATGACATGCTAAATCTGACAGACATTCATCAAATAAAACAAGAATTAAAAAAAAAAACTGAGTAGATATGGTGCAAGCACACTTGCACATCGACATGTGTAAAGGTTTAGGCAAAAAACCTTGTCTGAATTAGAGTTTGGCTTCATATTGACATGAACGCCTTGGCTTGTTATGTGCATACAATATAATTTCCTCAAAGTTCTCGAGGCCCTAATCTTGAAAAGCCCCTATTCATATAATAGGATGGGAAATCATGGCCCTTCTCCATGTGGAACCATCTAAAGTTGCAAAACCTTGACGTTCAGTGCTTTGCTTTCAAAATTCTTTGATATAAATTTGAATTGCTTATACTTTCAAAGTGGATGTCTCCACAACATCTGAATCAATTTCTTCTTTGAAATATTATTCTTCTCTCCCACCTCTCCAATCTTATGCTTTCAAGCATTGGGTGTTATATATTTTATCATGTAGGATTTATGTTTAATGTTAAATGTTGCTTAGCATCTCATGTTTTGATGTTATGAAGTGTCTGTACAATGAATGGAGGGGCATCTTTGGATGGAGTTTTGATCTCCATGCGCTTTTTGCGAAATCCTTGAAAGAGCAAAGGTCAAGCTCATTGAGAACAGTAAGCTATCAATTATATTCTTTCTAACATAATTTACATAATTTACATCATTTATAACAATATATGATAAATTTTTGCCCATATACTTTGGTAGGTACCATTTGCTCTTGTGGAGGGTGGCCAATGGCCCCATTCTGCTTATGTTCATGTTAGTTTGGATGGTTCAGCTCATCCAATTCCTCTCACCACAGTTTGTCATCATCTGCGCCCTGTTCAGGCAACTCCATACACATTCTTCCAGGCCATCTTTGGCAGTGGGTTTCCAGTAGGTTCTTGTTCCGCTCTAGTTGCTTTTTTTCTAATATATTTCTTTCTTTGTTATGCTTGTTCTTGGATTCCTGCTATTCTTATTTCTTACAGCACCTTTGATTGAACAACTGTGGTTTTGAAAGGTTGCATTGTTGCATGAAGAAAAGATTCTTCCGGTCGGAAAGGAAATCACAGCAGTTGGCATTTGCAGAACACGAGATGGAAGTCTCGAGATAAAATCATGTGAAGAGCTCCCTTATTTCTTGTAAGAATCTAATTTGGTGGGTCAGGCTTTATATTTTGTTCACATATATTTCTTTGTGGCAGAACAGATGTTGGTTTATGCATTCTTTGTAGTTTTCTTCATTTCCCCAAAAAAAGCCCCATGATTCTTCAAGGACTATTAACTTTGAGTCCACCTGAAGAAATGACCCTGTTATTTCTGTTAGCTGTAAATTATTATTTGTTGAAAGTTATACTTTCTTATTTATTGTAACTAGTGATCTGATTGTCCGAATGCAGATCTGATATGACAAAGGATGAAATTGTAGGTGAACTTGCTACTAACTCAGGGATTCTGTTTTGGAGTGGCATAGTTCTTGGAATGGTGTCCATTGGTATTTTGAGCTATTCCATTATCAGGTATGATGAGGGAACTTTATTGTGAATATCAATATAATTTATGCTATTTGGATGCCGCCATGTTGATGTTGTCAAATTTCTTCCATCTAAGTGCAAATATCTATGAAGCCTATTTTTCAAAACCATTTTGTAATATTCATCTTCAGTTAGCTTCTATATTGAATGCTATTTTGGTTGTCATGATCAAGATTTTAAATCCTGTGGGACGGAACTGTTCCGATTTTTCATGGAACGGGACACATCGCCATCCCACCCGTCCCGATGCTTGAGACAGAGGACGTCTCAAGGCGTCCCGATTGGGACGCTGGACACTAGTGGGACGGCCTGTCCCAATACATGGAATAGTACCCCATCCCAATGTCCTACAGGACGTCCCGCTGGGACCTGAATCCTTGGTCATGACTAGATGCTGAGTTAACAACTATACCTAGCAAATTAGTATGTTTTCATTTGAAAAGATCTCAATGCCTGGAATTGTTCTTTTATAGTAACGTTGGTCTTATTGTTTGCCGTAACATGTGATAGGCTCGCGATGTTATCGTTAGCACACCATGATTATCAAATTAATTTTGATTTTTTTAAA